>KZ112950.1:363989-477485 GCA_002120325.1 Daldinia sp. EC12
AATTAAATAAATTAAATAAATTAAATAAATTAAATAAATTAAATAAATTAAATAAATTAAATAAATTAAATAAATTAAATAAATTAAATAAATTATTATTTTTTATTTTTTCATTTTTATTTTTTACATTTTTATTTTTTATACGCATAATGTAATGCGATGGCTTGTACCTATGTACTTACTGTGGCGTTGTGGCTGGACCTGCATTAGCGCCCCATAAGCCCCTCACTAGCCACAATCACTTATGGACCAATCACAACTTTCCATCTTCCACCCTGACACATATCCTTAAGTTAAAACTTAAGGCACTTAAGTTAAAACTTAAGGCATTACGGAATGGTGGACATAATTCTAGCCCGTCGGATCAGGGGCGGGGTACATATGGTATTGTACTTATCATCGCATCAACCACGAGACATGGTCTTTTAAAATCTTCTTCGGAATCATTCGATATTTGCCTTATTACATCTGTATAATCTATTGATAAGCGCATATTCTGTAGGGGAATGGAGCTTTGAAATCTCATGCTCAGTTCCGAAGAGTGTTTGTTAACTTATATCATTAAGAACCATAGGCTGGAGGACGCGACGGAAAACAGCATGGAGACCCCACCACCACCACTTCGCACAGCTTGTACCCGATGCCATGCTCAAAAGTTACGGTGCCCAGGTCGTCAGGAAGGTGAACGAAGCTGTTCGCGATGTTTAAAGGCTAACGCTACATGTATCTTTGGTACATCTGTACGCGGGAAACGTCCTGCGACTGTTGCTGCCCAGGGTCTCCGAACTGCCCTTGATATGGATGATGACTTTCCCATTGCAAAACGAACGCATGCGGAAAAAAACACAGCGTTACAAGCACGGGGGTCTAACTATATGTCAGATCAATCATCACCACTTTCTATGACTATGGATTGGAATGTTGTATCCATCGACACCGAGATCACCCATCCACAAGCTGCATCACCATATACTTCCACACCGAACACCATCAACCCGGTTACCATAGAAGATTCCCACGTTCAGATCGTTGCAACTCTCACTCAGCTAAATCTAGATCTCTTGCGCCACGCCAAGACCATCCCACCACTTACCAGTCAGCCTCCAAATATCACCAAAGATTTTGTGCCGTTTAACCTAGATGATACATTTCAACTTACAACCTCTTTTCTCGAAGCGGTTCGACCATTACAGTTACAGGAAAGCCCTGAAATATGCTCATCGAGTTCAAGTATAGTCGTAGACTCAGCAACGGTCTTCTTGGCCATATCCTGTTGGCGCCGCTTAGCAGATATATATGATAGTCTCTTTATACATGTAAGGCGCTGCGCCGAGCAATCCGTACTGCCTGCGACTAAGGAGGGGAACCCTATTACGCTTCCATTGTTAACCATTGGCCGTTTTGTACCGGACGCGACAACATCCATCCTGTTGCAAATGGTGGCTACCTTGCACCATTCAACTCAGTTAGCCAATAGCATGTCTGAGTTCGCCTCAAAAATGAGCCAGAGCTGGGAGCCTGCTTCTGGTAACGAATCAGGTAGTGTTGACCTGCATTGTTATGCAGATACCATCCACCAGCAAATACGATCTATTAAATCATTATTGGCGGAAATCGGCCACCTTTAACCCTACTACGTAATTCTTGAATGCGAAATCAATTATCAGAACGTGGTCCTGAATCCTGCTTCTTCTTTTATGCATCTTAAGAACCAGGTAAACCAAGGGTTTGAATTCTACCTACTTCCAAGCTTTGTTCACTCATGCCGACTCTTCATAACCTAGAAGTGTTCAGCACAATTCTACAGCGTGGCTGTCGCGACCCGTAGCTCTACGCCTGAACTATGTTCTTTTCTATAGCAAGGTTCTAATACCCGACTGGCTGAGAGAATGAAGGAAAAGGTCGGTCAAACATCATATTCAAACAGCTTTCTTTGCCTCGGATTATCTGCTAAAATAATATCCATCTTCAGAATCAATGTGCTGTTTGCGTTGAAGTATCCGACTTTTTCCTGCAAAAGGGAGGGGAAAGGGAGTTATGGCTTGGCACCATCAAGGAACTCACGGCCAAAGGGTCATGTCCGAACCACCGAAAACTTATAATGAACGTTTCGAACGCAAGAGTCAATTGGGATGCGGCAGTCCCAAACAAATCTAAGCACATCTACGACTTCATGAATGTGAAAATTAAAATTTCTGACTGTATCGAGAGCATGTTTTACTTGGGATATCAATGGGCTTGGCTAGATGTGTACCCATTGTTCCGTAAGAATAGGAACGGGCGGCAATCTTCCTTGAAATGGATCAATCTTGATCATCTCAGGGAGTTCAAGCGTTGCTGTGACCAAAGCCACACTTGTATGGAAATTTCGTTCGGTATAAATTTCACTACCAGACCTTCATGGCTCGTAGATGTACAGAACTACTGCGTCGTCCCTGACCAGGAAGGTAAAGAATATATCGCTCTAAGTTATGTTTGGGGTAACGTTGAGCAACTATCAACTACTACGGAGAATCTGGATTCACTGAGCAAACCAGGTGCTCTAAAGGATCCCGAAGTCATGAAACTCCCAATATCGAAAACGACATCGCATGCAATATCATTAACGCGTCTTCTCAAAATACAATATTTGTGGGTTGATACATTATGTATCGTCCAGGATGACTACAAGCATAAACAATCGGAGCTCAATAACATGTCCAGTATCTACGCCAATGCCTCTCTCACTATTGTCGCTGCGACCGGCAATGACTCTAACTCAGGCCTCACGGGGCTACACGGAATATCAGGACCTAGAGAAATAAATCTCCAGCGTTTTAATATCGGTACGGAGTTAACCCTTTTCTACGAACCTGACCACGGTTCGACCGCCAATACTTGGAAGTCTAGAGGCTGGACATATCAGGAATACGCCTTTTCTCGAAGGTTATTATTTTTTCATGATGGCTTCGTAAGCTGGCAATGCCTAAGAGGCCGTCAAGATGAATTCACTTTTACTGCAAATGGAAAGGTAGGCCAGGGTCCCATAAACAATATAGATCTTCATGCTGGCTCTTTGAACAACGGCAGATCTCTCTTATTAAAATTAACTTCGTCCGTGGCTGAATATAATTCGCGAATACTCGCCTATCCTCAGGATGCACTTGACGCCTTTGCAGGTGTGGCCACTGCCTTAAATACGGAGCATATTGGTGGATTCATCTCTGGTCTCCCTATCCTTTCTTTCAACAGGGCCTTATTATGGCAATCTGAATCATTAATGTCTCGACGACTTCCTGCTCCTCGAGGGAGCGCAGAAAAGGACAGAGAAGAAAGCATCAATAATGTTACCTTGCCTACTTGGAGTTGGTGCGGATGGTATTCGGAATCGAAGCGTTCCCTAAGGTATTTATGGACTCTTGTGGATTTCTCGTACCGGCTATCTAAACACGGAACGCCTTTGCTTGAAATTGAATCGCGACTTCAATGGAAATACCACCAAAGCAGGACCGACCCCGGAGTCCTTATAGACTACATATCGTCTGATTATCAGAAGAGATTCATGAACAATACAACCCACCCTGTGCCAGACGGATGGACACGTCATATAACGAAAAAGCACATCGAGTACCAGAAACTAGCTTGTTCTTCAGCCGAAGCACAAAATCGCCATTCAAACATGAACTATGTGCCTAACTGCTTTTATACGAAGCACAAATCAGAAGGATACACGAATTGCCAATTCCCTTTGCCAAGCTACAAAGGTGAATTTCTACAAAATTTAATACAAGCGCCCTTTATTTCTTGTACTACTCAACGATCTTGGTTCAGGGCTACGGATCATTTCGGGGGTGGGGACTTCAACAGGGCCAGAAACGACATATCCATCAGAGATGACGATGGGAAATGGGTTGGCTTAATTAATGTCCAACAGTGTCAAAAAATCCGTAATCTTCGAGGCAGCCGCCTAGAGCTTATAGAGGTTGCGCAAGGTCGTGTCTTGCTACAGAACCTTCGCGATCTTCACGGCCTTCTGAGTCCTTTGCTTCGTGAGAGTAAGCACCCTCAACTACCACAAGACGGAGAGTACTATGAGCACTATTATGTCATGTGGATTCGATGGGAAAATGGAATAGCCTATCGACTAGGGGTGGGTCGGGTTCTAAAGAGTGCTTGGGAAGAGGCCGAAAAGGAAGAAATCGACGTCATGCTAGGATGAAAAGAATTTTGTATGGAGTGGTAGAACAAGTTGAATCCTAGGCCAAATATCTTATCTCGAGCTATTGTTCGATATAAGGTAGGTGGTAGATGTATTCGCATATAACATATTCGGATTCTTTTTTATCTAGGTCTATATGCCCAAGTAGTTCACAATACCCCTCACATTCGTCACTAGGATTGAAGAAGTGGTAAAGCATATACAAAAGATACCCAAATATTCCATATCAAGAACGTCACCTTATCGCTAGGAACACTCCTATATGCTAGGGTTCTTAGTCCGACTAATAATGCCAGGGCCATGCCTATTGTTCGTGTGGGCAACGTAGTATGCCAAAAGTTAGGGCATAACACTCCCCAGACCACCATCCATACAGCTGTAATCCAACGAGCAGGCCCGTCGCCAAGAACAAGCGGTAACGTTCGTCGTCCCCGAAGAGCATCACCTTCCTGGTCGTACATATCTTGAGTGTGTACTGTCGTCATGATTATACCGGAGATGATACCGAACCACTTCGCAAGCACTGATGTAGTAGATAGCGGGAGAGGCGCACCAAGAGCAATTTCCATCGCGCCTGAAATAAAGCATATATAGCCAAGAGCATTGATTGCGTTGCGAATCAGGGGGTTCACATCGGCGCCTCCAAAGTTGTTATACCAAGTCCCCAAAAATATCAAGCCGACCCCTTGTCTCAGGCCGCCGGTAATAAAAACGCTACAAAGCTGCGCGAAGACGTAGAAAGAAAACATAAGAACCTTAGCTTGGGATGGAGATAAGCGACGGCTCGGAAGAGGGCGCCATGGTTTGTTTATAGCGTCTTCTGTGATGGCTAGAGGCGTCCTTTGGTTGTTGATAGCGAAGGGCAGGTAGTGCATCAAAACCCAGAAGAGAACGAGAGGTGATCGTCTTAAGATCTCAGTGTAATGTATAGTCTGCAGAGAGTCGCGGTATTTCGAGGCTGCTAGTGCGTTGACGACACCGAAAATAGTGCTTGGGATTACTATTGTCTTCAAGTCACTAAACGCAAACAGCCACAACGTCCGCGTGTGGAACGCAATGTTAGCGGCGACTCCCATTGACGCTGTTGGTATTTCCACCGAAGACTTAGTCTATTTGTTTTCTGATGGCTTCTTTTCGTAAGTATAAGTGCTAGCGGCTCCTTGTAACCACTTATAAGGGTTAATACATACGGAAAGTATGGCTGCAGATTCAAAATAGCTTCTTAATGATATACGCGTCACTGGCTATCTTTAGACTTAAAGTATAGCCTTATAATAAACAGATTTATAACTTGATAAGATACAATAGGAAGTTCCGTATACTAAAGGAATCACATGTAATATATTCCCAGAGCTTCTTGTTTGAACAGTTATCTTGTTATGTAGTAGTCTTAAAATACGGCAGCCAACCAACGCAATCTCCGACCCTCCAAACTAACCGTATATCCACCAGAGGAATATCCCCTGGTAAATGTCCTTGTGCCCGATCACCCTCATAGTATACACCTGCAAGCCGCAGCACTGATCGTCCCAGGGTATGCCTAGGTAGTTTGTTTCGACGTTGAGAGATCCTATTCTTTTTTCCGTGTATTGTTGCAAGATGCCGTCAGCCACAAACATCCTCCTTGCATCGGTTTCCTACAAACGTTTAAAGGTTATGAGCATTTTTTGTAGCACGCTAAACGCCACATTTCAGCATGTTTAACGCAGTCTAGATTCGGGGCAGTAAAACGGAGTTATTCATTCACCCGTGGATGCAACATTCCTTCGTGGCACCTTTAACCCGTTGGCATAAACTACGGAACTTCTGTCTTCTCTGCCCTCATGAGTTCCCACCTTACCTGGGTACCTAGGTATAGGAAGAATCGGAATTTCCGATTTAAGTGCTTACAGTCATTGCCGGCACCACTAACCTTGTCCTCTTTCAGGTTGATGTCTAGAAGGTGGCTTGAAGCCTTCGATTACGTGAGGGCATTACGATTCTCCCAATCGGGAGTCGGTACTTGGAGTAAGATTCAGCTACATATGGATATAGAGGTAGAATAGAAAATATCATGACTATGGTATTTTATTAATACTTTCATGAACGCCCAGGGCGTTAACTTAGATTTCATTTTTAACCTTCGGACTATTTTTATCAACAACACCTACTAGCAGCACTTAATTCATTCTATTCTCTACACAGCCTTCCATCTGATCTCTGGGTCCACCGCTCGCTCCCAACGGCCCCAAGGGCATAGAACAAGTCTTCCGGGTCATATTTCGATTTTATCTGGCTTAGCTTGTCATAATGGACCCCGTAAAATGCTGTTTGCCAGTCAGGCTGCTGAAAGTCTGATTCGCTCAGATATGCACCTCCTTTAGGAGTCAGTTCCTCGAGCTGAGGGAGCAGGATATTCGTAATAGCGTTTATACTCTGCACATTAGCATCCCAATTCGCGTAGTCGAAAGGGGTCGCCACTACGGCGTTAAATATGGCGTCTCGCAAATATGGATTTGCCGCAATTGAATCCGGAGTATGTCTAGAAACGTTGAAAGATACACCGGAGAAGAGAGCCCCGCTATAGGTTATGTTGCGAATTGCTGCGGTCAAAGAGTCATTGTTTTCCTCGACAAGCGTCCTGGGGATCAATCGTCCCCCAATATTTATGTTGGAAACGTTAACTGGCACTTGGGCGCGGAACGTTTCTAAGAAAGTCGTGTATTCCTGAGAAGCATATTGGTATTGTATTTTCGAAGAATCGAGTTCGTCTAAGAATGGTTGAAGAAGGGCATCCACCTCCTTTTTGTCAAGTCCAGGTGCATAGACAGTTGAGAGCACAAACGCCTGAGCTGTTACGAGCCAAACGGCAACAGCACCGGCATCGTTGATTGAAGGGACAAGCTGGTTAAATAAACCAACAGCTTCAAAATAAGCATCAACGATTGCATCTGAAGCATTTTCAGGGACTGCAAAAGTCAAGCTAGCCGTTGAAAATGAGATTGCCGGGTAAGCCTTGACGGTAACTGAGAGCACAGCACCGAAAGTACCCCCACCTCCACCGCAAAGTGCCCAGTATAAATCTGCATATTCAGATCCGGGTGCTGCTATAACTGTCTCCCCTGAGGCGAGCACAATATCCCATTCGAGGACTTGATCAGCAGCCAGTCCGTACTTGGAAGCTAAGGGCCCATGGCCCCCTCCTTGAATGTAACCACCAGCAAATCCGAGAGTCGGCTGATTACCACCGACAACAACGAGTCCGTGAGAATCCGCAAACTCAAAAGCTTCAGATCCGAGCACACCGGCTCCAAATTTTAAAGCTGCACCGGAGTAATTGGTACTATTGTATTGCTTGAGCTCTTTGGACTTCAGATTATGAGTCCACAGAGCTAAACCGCCCGCCCCGGTAGACTTTCCATTATAATCGTGACCAGTATTGCGAATTACCAGTCTGACGTTATGCGTCCTACTGAATTCCAGTACCTTCTGATAATCAGCCGCATCAGTTGCTTCCACCGCATATGTGACATAGTTCCCCAGGCTGCAGGTAGCATCTGGCCCTGAAAAGGGGTTACACGAGTTGTTTGTGAAGAAGGGCGCCATCGTAGATGAGGAGCTTTTCAGATGTGTCTCCGGCAGAAACCATACGTCCTGCAGGTTCCTGCATTGGTCAGAGTTGTAACCAGCTGCCGTATCATGGTGACAGGGAGCGCCGATTGGGATCGTCGATATCAGTTTCCCTCCCAAAGATGTGTTAAATGCGTCCCATGTGTCGATGGTAGGCCAGCATGCGTCACCAGGGAAGCACCGACAGGGGGATTCTGCACCAGAACCGCCATTTTTCAAGATAGCGGCATTTGCTGACGCGGAAATTGCAGGTAATAGGAGCACAGAAAGTGAAGCAAAGCCTTTCGCCATGGTGTGTGAGATGACAATCGATAAAGTTTCTAAAGACTCACCGACAACCCTTGAATAATAAGAAAATCTACGATTTCAAAACGGTAGATCCCAAAACGGTCTCTTTCCCCATGTACATTAAATTCTGCCTTACAACCTTAAAGTTCCGCCCCCGCTTGATATTGTAGCCTTGTCAAGTCTGGCTGCGCCGCTCAAATCCATAAATGGTGTCTTTCGGCCTAGATCGTGCCGGTGAACAAGATCAATCCTCCGGATAATTCGTACGAGAATTATAGTAAACTGTTGGCTCGACAAGCGTACGTTTTCTACTTATACAGATGCCGGAAATAATGTGCTTGAAAGGCACAGCAGTGGTAGGAACTAAGGTTGTATGCCGTTGGCGCCGTTGGGGGCTGCCAAGTTCTCCGGATTCTATACGGAGCTCTTAACCTGTTTGATTGGCTGGATTATAACTAGCTAGGACTTACACACCATTGCGAGCCTGTCTATTCCCGCGAAGGAGCGCCGTAGCTAGGCTTCAATGGTGTGGTAGCGGTGAATTCACTATCTGTTGGTATCCTTTCGAGTATTTAAACTGTAACATTACGCGCCTCCAATGGTAAGGCGTAACGGAGATCAATTCACCTTCTATGAACGTATGAGTCAAATTGTATTGAATATATTGCTCCTATTATTAATCTCAAGCATATTTCCATACGTGTGATAAATTGAACTCGATTCCACCGCCCTACAGTAGAGAACTTGGCACCAGATACGTGGACCAACGGAGTCTAGAATTGGGATTATGCAAGTTGAACCGCCCAAGCGGTTAGCAAACGAGCCGTTCTATATATATCAAGAACCTATTCTCCGGCCTGGGCTTTACATTAGTGGCATCCACTTACTCCAATATTAGTCTTGATATCTCATATGTAAAAGTTTGATGGTGTCGATCAGTAAGATCCGATGCGTTTACGAATGCCGTAAGCGAATGATTGAGCAGTATTCCTTTAGTCTCGAGGTAAAAAATGAGATTGTGTAAGCGCTATCGGGTAGGACTCGATCTAAGGCCTGTAGTTGTAAAATTTCATACATGATTGCTATGAGTATATTCAGCTCGTTTTCTGTGAAACGCTGGAATGGCATAGTTATAAAGTTTATAAGATGGCAGATCAATGGACTCTCTCGGAAGTTTTTCATCCCCATCATAAATCTCCCGAGTCATTGCGAGTAAAACCCGACATGTATCTCGTACCTTCAGCCTATGAACCGTAAGCATTGTATACAAAGCCAAAGTAGATCAACCTTGTTAGATTATTATGTAAGTCAGGGTTCCACATAGCTTTCCTAATGAGGATATCACCTGGGATTTGATTGGCTACTTCGCTGTAGTACCTATGGTACGGGCCGTAGTTCAAAACTTTAACCTTGTCGCATCTTAAGGGATTTACAATGACAAATCCGTGACAAACTCGGACGAATAACGGATGGGTATCCCGTGACTTCGGTTCTGCAACACGTATTGCATCGATGCAACCTCGCTTCCGAGTATGAAAGGATTCAATGTTGGTACACACGTGCTGGTTTAATGGGGATAGTGTCAAGATGTAAGTCCACCACCCTATGGTATGTACGTACCTGGTAAGTCCACGTTGTGTTACGATGCCGTGCAACTCTAAAATTGGGAGCACATTACATATGAGGTACCTATAGGATGTGAGGTGATAATTGGACGACCTTAAAGTTACAGAGGCATTCAAGTCTTACTGCTTCATCTCGACCACGTGACTTGATAATTCGCTTCCACCTTTCGTCTATCCACCTCTTCTCCTTAACCAACCGGTACCTACCTAACTTAGACTACACAACAGACAATTGAAATCCTTCCATGCTACCTTATTATCGATTGACTTGGGTCCTTACCATCGTTTAGTTACACCGGACCTCATGAACTATTATTTGGTAAACAGACCACTTACACGTGAGAAAGAGGTATAGAGACCGCTTGTTACTTAAAAATGTGTAACATTTGGATTAGAATCCCAGCTTTTTCGCATTTCGTTTCCTATTTTACCGTTAGATACCTGCTATAGCGATTTCGTCTCTGCTACGCCTCTCGGCTATTTTTCACCTTATCCAAGAGCGACATCCCTCAAGATGTGCCCCACCCTTACATGACGCTTGATTCGCAAGAGTCGCCAGTAATTAGCGTATCTCCAACTAAGCCGTACCTGGAACGTACCCGCTAAGACGCATGTCTTGTAAACAATTCAATACCACACATACCTTTTATTCCGCGTATAACTAACACTTCGTACATCAGGGTTATTTTTTCGACTTGTTTGAATTTGCTCTCGGGTCGATTCTTCTTCCAAATTTGGGTATATGCGAACGATACCCTGTTCAACGTTTTTAACATAATAGTCGTAAACCCCTGACACCGTTGAGACCCACTAAATAACCCCCTAATTGAACATAATGATAATGTACATGTAAATTGTATACACGTCAAAGTGGCCGAATCGGTCACTTAGTTAACCCTCCAGCTCTTGGTCACGTTAATAGTGCTATAGGGCTCAACGTTCTCCCCCAGCCTTGTCATTTCCACGGGTTCCTCGCTGTGCCCTGAGTGAGCTGTGTTTACCCGTGCAAAAGTTTGGCCAACTTGTTGCGTCCATCCTCTTTCTTCATCAAAGCTGCCACGGCTCGCACCCGTCTTGCTCAACGGGTAGAGCTTATCCATTGTCTTCTGGAGCCGAGCCTTCTCTACGTCATCATCTACCGACGACGCGTTCCCACCCTTTCCGCTTCCCTCGCTCAACTTGACAGAGCCATGGGTGCCCTTACGGTACCCGAAGGAGAAGGTGCTGAAAATTCCCCTTAATCCGCCGTTCTCAGAACCCAACGATGATCTTATCTTTTCGGCAAAGGCAGTCAATAATTGGGGCATGGCCGGGAGGCATGCGCAAACAATCGACAAGTTGGCTTCCAGTGCGCCGAGGAGCGTCGCGATACCGCCGTATTCAGAGAAGTGGAAAAGCATATATTCCTGCTGCGTATTATACACAAGGCGGACGATCGAAATTGCGCAAATTCTATCGCCCCTTGTTAATGACCGGCCCCAATCTAAGACGTATGTGATAGGGTTAGCACTTACAAGATACCAATTGTGAAGAGGAAAGTCAAAGCAATCTTTTTACTCGTCTTCATCGAGAGAGCCCACACAAGAGGAACTGGAAGTAAGAGGATCGAGCAATCCAGAAAGGCACCAATGGCTCCTTGGGCGACATAGAAGTGCGATGTGTTGATGCATTGGGCATCCGGGTACGAAAATTTGTCCCAGTTGGCTTCGAAAGGCCGGCAGCCAGCCAAGGTGACGATAGTGAAGCTGAGTCCATAAGCGGCGGTAATCGCCATCAAGGTATAATCTGCAATTCGGAAGACATCGTTGGTCGAGAAGACGGAAAGCAAAAAGTCGAGTATTGAAATCTTGACGAATGTCACTGCAAGCGTCCCGCAGACTCCAATCACCAGGAATTGCTACAGCCCAGGTTATTAAGTTGTCGAGACAGCTAACATCATTAAGCCTACCTTAGTTGCGAATAATAACTCCTCCGGAGTCGCCTCAGCTGAACTCTGGCCAATTCCTCCCTTTGTAACAGTATAGTTCTCGCTTATAACAAGACCCAGCGTGAATATCTATGGGGTTATAATCAATCAGGAATCCTTAGACGTTATGACATTAAATATTACTTACCCATGAAATAACGATTGTAAAGTCGGAAAGCCTCAGCTTAACTCGTCGCATAGAACGAGACCAAAACCTTAAACCGACAGCAGCGAACGAGATTGCAAGACCGATACTATTGACCACGAGAACCGCGGTGGGAAATCGCATACTTGGGGTATAGGGCGCCATTTTTGCGACGATTCCGTTGGATTTGCTGATGGCAAACAAGAAACGAGCGGCGTGAGCGTAAGAAATCACATAGGCGCGAGGCGCGAGGAAGGCTAAAGGAGATATCTACTAGTGTACTCCCCGCGTCCTCGGACCGACTAAGCTGATGTCTACGCCGTTTAGTGTATGTAAGCTGATGAGGGGGAAGTGCCGCAGTTTTTATTCATGATTCCCGGCGGACTTAGTAGAAAAAGAAGCTGTGCCATGCGTATAAGCAATAGACCAATTATGTGCATCGACGAGGGTGTCCTGCATGGCTTACTATAGGTTGCATTGCAGCATTTCAATATGCAACCCTACACGCTCTTCTCTAAAACGTGAGACTAGGATCAATAGCTACTCTAGTTCGAATACTAGTTAACAATAAATTAACTGTTGTTTAAACAAGGGATCTACCATGTTCTAGATACGAATATTTCGCCTCTCAGTTATCACGTTCAACGAACTCCGATTCCAATTCCAAGTACCAACCCCCTTACCACTGTCGTCATTGCCATCTTCATTGCATATACCATGGAGCACGAGGCATATGTTCTTGGGCGTAATTTCTCCGCAAATGCCAGGTTTGAGCCCCGGCTATGAGCTTGGACTTCATCTCGAACCCTACGGACTAATGTGTAAACCAGATTAAATCTTCAATATTATCTTTGGAAAGATGGCGGCTTTTCCCTTCACCCAAGTATTCCAGCCAATATTGAAAATCTACGGGTGGCAGAGATAGGTGTTGGGACTGGGTATTTACCCCCGACCCGTGGCCACGCGGGCGATGCTAAAACATACATCCCGTAGGATTTGGCTGGTCGACTTGGCGCGATGCCTTCCCCCTTCAGCCCAAATCGATGGGTTTGACATCGACTTGACTCAGTGTCCACCGAAAGACTGGTTGCCATCTAATGTGTCTGTGCACAATGTAGACTGTCTAAGTCCGCTGCCCGAGCATCTACTTAAGCAGTATGATATTGTTCATATTCAACTCTTCCATCTTGCGGTACATAACAATGACCCCGCGCCTATAATACGGAATCTACTCGGACTTTTAAGTACGTTCTTCGCAAATACCGCTTCATTAATCGTAACATAATTACCTAGGTACTAACCAGAAGTATAGAGCCCGGAGGATGGATCTCTTGGGGAGAGATGGACTACAGCACGTTTAAGATCATCCGGACAGAAGAAGGGAAAGATGTCGAGGATAGTTTGACGCCACTTCTAGAGATGATAGGTACGATAGGCGGAACAAGACCGAACTGGACAGCAGACGAGTAAGTAATAGTTTCTACAATAGCCACCGCATCATAGGCATTGACTGAACGCTATTATTAGTTGGCCAATCAGGTTACCGCAGTTCTTCGAGGAGAACGGACTTGCAAACGTGGCAGTGGATAATCGCCCCTTTCCACTAGAGTTGTTACCTTTTCAGCTCGACACTGCACTTATGGCATCCGAGGAAATTAGCTATAAGGCCTTAGATCGTTTGCGCAACGGTTCCGGAGATCGGTGTAGAGAGCTGATTTTCAAGGTTTTCCAGAACAGACAGAAACTCGCGTATAACATAGGGAGGTTAACAGTTGTTGGGCAGCGACCTTTGAAACAATAGGTTAGGGGCCTAATGTAGCAGTAAATCAAACACAGCTGGGCCAAATACCCTTAAGCTTTCCTATTTATGCGAAGTAAGAACATGTATTTTCTTGTATACATTTAGAACTACAAGTTGATTGGGAAAGGACCTCATGTAAGCACCTACTAAACTACCTACCTAAGCTCGTCCACTGACTTCCGAGATGAGCGCCTGAGCAGTCCACTCGGGCTTGCTAATGAAAGGAGAGTGACCTGCATCAACCTCAACAACCTTCTCAATCTTGTGTGGTCCGCTCGCTTTCGCCGTATCAATAAGGTATCGTGCAGCAACCACAGTTGATGGTTTGTCTCCTAGACAGAGGATATATGTGGTTGGAATATAGCGCCACGCGGCATACGTCGTAGTACTCCAGAACGCCGCGAAGCTTTGAGGGCGCAAGTCCTTGACTAGCTCAGCGACGGTGGCGTCATCTAGGTCTTGATAGAACATGTCCTTGGCGTCTTCCGGTGACACGGTGATAACGCCAGCCTAGCAAACATAAGATGTTAGAGCATGGAATCAACGAACGAAAAAGTGGCAAAGAAATGTCTTACATCAAGATCAGTTTTCATTTCCGGAACCATGTTGTCGCGTGTCCCATGTGCCGAGTGCTGGAAACCCTCCGGCACTAAGAAAGCGGTAATGTAGATCAACCGTATGACGCCGCCTTTCAGTCCCTTTGCTGCCCGTGTCTCCTTGTCCAAGCCTTCCAAGGCCGTACCCCCAGTCATACCGCTGAAGCTGTGCGTGACTACAACAACATCATTCTCTTTTACAAGATCCTCGACGGTGCTCCTGATCGTTTCAACATCCTTAGACCAGTCAGGCGTTGGTGGTGTAGATCCCGACGAGGGTAGAGCTGGAGCAACAGCCGAGTAGCCTGCCTTGTTGAGTGCAGAGATGAGACTATCCCAGCACCGAGGACTGTGCCACGCACCGTGGAGAAGAACAAAGACTGGCTTGGACATCTTCTGATGAGTGAATAACTCCGGGGGGCTATGTGGAGAGTCTGCTGGGGTAAGGATCAGCTTAGTCCGCGGTATCGAGCAAGACTGCGAAGGAATTCGATTTAAGATGTAATCGCCGCGCCGTAAATCTATCAAGTCAACTAGATGGTTACTACATCAGATATCGAATTTATTATCATGTGCAAATCACTACTACTACGACTCCTACTACTCCACGACATCAATATACCAACGGCATAATGTTCGTAGCGACCCCAACCCACCCCTGTCGCCACATAAGACACAGATTGGATACGCTAGATCCTTCTGCAGGTGATACCCGATGTAAGGGGTCTTAAGAGGTAGCTCAACCGTTTTCTTCATTTTCCCGAAATAAAAGCAGTATAATTGGGCTTTTACCGTTATGTACGAAGCATCTTGGAAAAGTAACGTCGGTGCCTACGTAAGATACTACCTAAGGTAACCCGATATAATAGGTACCTACCTAGGTACCTAGGTATCTGATATACCTGACTAAACTATACCAAATTTACACGATTCTTTCGCTTCATGTAAGACAACAACTCAGCTCCCGGTTATAAGATGGTTATAACTAATACCTAGTAGATCATGTAAAAGCATCTTGCTTTTTTTAAATGAGAGGTAATCAATGTTCTTACTTTGAAGCTGACTGCCATGGAAACCAGTTAGAGCAAAATTTCCAAGACCGCATAGTATCAGCCATCGGCTTCGGGGTTCTCGGGCTCTCTCAGCGCACTATACCGGATTTGAAAGAGGTTTACTACTCTCCGCCTACCAAGAGGATCGAGTGGAGAGTCAAGTGAAGCCATTCCTGTTGAATTACCAAGGCGCTTAAGTGCCGTAGGATCGATAGGTACCGAAAATAACCTTATTCATCCCTGCACACCACCTAAGCTGTTATACGGATCTCCAACAAGTTGTCCATTGGTGGTATGACTCGCTGCCCAAGTTCTACGATGGATATGTTCAAAATAGTTGCCGGTACCGAGGAAAAGTGGCCACGATGCAGAGCCATGGGAGATAGGGGTTTTATTCTCCGGAGGATCCCATTGTTCCGAATGCTAGCTGCCTACGTACCTACATATAGTCTTTCCTTAGATTAGGTAGTCTCTACAGGAATAACTCCCTGGTCTGCATCTTTCCCCTTCACTAACGAGCTGTACGCCTTCGCTTGGCACGAGGTTTCAATATGCTATCCCCTACGACTGGTTATGCTTGCCTAGGGGCCGCTGCCCTGGGAGTCTTCTCCCATTTCGCGATCTTCATTCGGGGTGAATGGCATATGCAAGCACCTACACTCTTCACGCTTTATTCTTCCCTAGCCTTCGTCATCTTTTTCATCGAACAACAACTCGGAGAGGACATTAAAACCAGTTTCCGGATTGCTTCCTTAATAGTAAGCTCATACGCAACTGCGTTATTCACCAGTATCGTCATATATCGGAAATACTTCCACCGCCTGCGACACTTCCCCGGCCCTTGGCTCGCGGGAGCTACGAAGTTCTGGCACGTATGGCAATGCCGTACGGGGAAGAATTTCCTTGTCATCGAAGAGCTACGGAAGAAATATGGGCCAGTTATTCGGACGGGTCCGGAGGAAATCACCTTTGTCGACGCTGCTGTCCCCCCGGCCGTCGACGGTCCTCGGAACAAGTGCACCAAAGCTGTCTGGTACGACTTCTTGCTTCCTGAACTTGCGGTCAACACGACTCGGGACATAAAGGAGCATGATGCTAGAAGACGTGTCTGGGATCGAGGCTTCACCAACAAAGCCCTCGCCATCTACGAAGAACGAGTCGTGGAATACGCGGAGACACTTGCGGCACAGATCGAGAAGATTTCGCTAGAAGATTCGCCCGTCAACGTATCGGACTGGTTTTACTGGTTCACATTTGACGTTATGGGCGAGTTTGCCTTTGCACGATCATTTGGCATGTTGAAGGACAAGAAGTGGCATTTCGCTGTCCGCCTGCTGAGAAGAGCTATGAGCTTACTGGGACCATTCAGTCCGGTACCATGGATTGCCCAGATTGCATTCTACATTATACCGTGGATGTATATTGTTCGTGACTGGCTTAGTATGATGCAGTGGTGTAAGGACCGCATGGGTGAACGGATAGCAGTATGTACATTCCTACTACCACTTTTGCTCCGAGGTTCTAACAAGTCAATAGAGGAAGGTAGAAAGGCCAGATGTTTCACATTGGCTCATCGAGGCCTCTCTTGAAAAGGGGTCCCTTGAAGCTGACCGTGAGTGGTTGAATGGTGACGCCATCACTATCATCATTGCTGGAAGGTGAGCATCTTGCATCATTATCTTACATTTACCTACTTTGTCTTACTAACCACTATTAGTGATACTATCGCCCCAACCCTGGTCTTTGCCTTCTATGAGCTCGCTCGTAGCCCATGGCACCAAGATATACTACTTTCTGAATTGAAGGATGTAGACATCTACGACAAGTCACAGCTTCAAAACTGCAACCACCTCACCGCCCTTATCAACGAGACATTGCGTCTATACCCTCCAGTACCTACTGGCGGATACCGTCAATCACCTCCAACCGGAATGACCATTAACGATGTATACATCCCGGGAAATGTTACCATCGTTGCTCCTAGATACTCTCTCGCGCGCCTTGATTCATCATACGAAGGGCCGGAACAGTTCATCCCCGAGCGCTGGACTACACGGCCAGAGATGGTCAAGGATGCTCGTGGCTTCGCCCCATTCTCCCAGGGTCGATTTAACTGTATCGGCAAAAACCTCGCCATGACCGAGATGCGCTTCGTCATCGCGTTACTCGTTAAGAAGTTCAAAGTCGAGTTTTGGGGCGATGAAAAAGGTGAGAAGTTATTCGCCGACTTGCGGGATCAATTTACGGCTGCGCCGGGACGACTAGAATTAAGGTTCCGGCTTAGAGAACAATGTTCTTAAGTCGTGGACTTATTTATTTTCTATTGGGCCTGTTTATATTGGATTCGTGTAGCGTTTGTATGAATGACTTGTATGTATGTACATTTCGGATGTGAATATGCTCTTCTGCACTGGATGCTAGGAGGACAAGCCACAAGCAGTCAGAGTGATACCCAATGATGTCCTTCTTTTACGACATGTTGCGTAGATAAACTTGTATACTATGAATGATAGCCTATTGATTAGGTAGCAATACGAGACATTATACCAATTAGATTACGTAGAATATTTAGCCATATTATGTAAGAGTCCTGTTTAGACTCTTATTGTGAATGATAACATTGCTGGGCCTGTGGAAAAGCGGCGGTATAACGTTAGAAGTAGCTCTAGGATATAATCTGAGTTACCAAGCAATTTCCATCATGGGAGGCCTATTGAAAGTTTAAACCGCTCTAATATTTTCCCTAGAAATTTCCATATAGGACTCCTATTCGCGCAACGTTCTAAGCTACACGCCTTCTTGGGAAACATTTTATCATACTTTCTAACATATAGGTACCTAGGTATTCATGTTCCTATTCGAGAACTGCCACCGCCCCTGGTATCGGGTTGACTTCTAACACTCGAATATCTCTACCTAACTATCGCTAGTGAATTGCTGCGATGGTAGATTACCTATCTCATGGACTTTTATACTCTAAGAACTTTTCCACCTTATTCAGAGGTGAGAACATAAACTACTTACAACGCTCACTTAATTCTAAATACATCCTTCCTGTTTAATATATCAGTATCCAGTCATAATACATGTTACATGCACTTATTAAAGGGATTCCAATTCGTTCCCAATCACAAATGCCTCTTTTACTCCTGAATGTCGCCATTCTTGAACTGCCATCTTATGGATCTGTATCTTAAAGCGTATCGTTCCTACGAAACAAGAAATCTTCAAATTATAATACAATGTGATTGGATCTATGATTCTGTCCAATAAGATAGCGTATATACATCTTTCATTGCCCATTCAGTAGACTGACGTCATGACTTATAACCAACTGCGTGAACCTTGGCGAAGATGAGCGTCACAAGTGTCTAATACTACGCCATCAAATCCAACTTCTTTGTCCGGATTTTGAAATTCTTGTCCACCTTTAACCTTTTTGCCAGTGACGTAGTATAGAGTGTGGCGGCTACCTAGGGAAGGTTATAAGAGCTCGCGCGACCCCATCGAGCCTCTTCGAATCAAGCCACACATACCAATCCGACATTTACCAATCATTCATAATAAATCCAACAACGCCCAGAAAAAAATATTTATAAAGGAACAATTACCTTCTCGAAGCAGTAAACTAGCGTCATGGGTATCGCAGCGGGAGTTGGTCACTTCTTCCAGTCAATTATCGAAGTAATCCAAGGTCTCTTGGCGGCTGTCGTCAACTTCTTCCAATGGGTCCTTAACTCAATCATTGGCCTATTCCAGGCCTTTGTCAGCTTCGTCGAGGGCACTCTTGGCTTTGCGATTCGTAAGTTTATCCAGTCTCCATCTCGGTCTTTGCTTACTCCAAATACTAATCTGTCGCAGATAATTTCTTCATTCTGGGAACATTGGCCGCCGTTGTATTCGCATACCTGCTCTATTCTCAGAGGCAAGGCACAACGCCGGTCAGCCGGTCGATTAAGAACAAATGAAATTAGTGAAACGAAACGGGTTGGACTTAGGAATCTCGGTCCTATGAAGCGGGCGAAGAGTTATGACTGAATGGATTATACCAGGGGTGTTGTGCTCGGGCGTTGGGGGACCAATCTTCTAAGCTATGATAATTTCGGTCGGTTATTCGTACTAGGTACGGGGTATAAGGGGTAACGAGCAATGTATAGGGGCGGTTTACTAGGCTATTCCTAACGACTTCGTGGATGTTATAGTTAATGGGTAGTTTACTTAAATATTAAGTTTTTGATATAAATCAGCATTAAGCGGCGGCTTATGAGATAGATAGGTACCTTTGAGTGTTTTTGTGAATTAAATTTTTGGATAAATTATCATAGGCTCCGGTTGGTCAACAATATTCGTTGTCGAATGTGATTTATCGTGGTCCAAAACAACGTATCCCTTTTGCGAGATCTCTTCTACAGAAGTACCACGATAGAAGAGCCTTGGCATGTTTGAGGCTTCTCTCTTAGTTCTTTTGTCTAGGATATTCGGGACGTGGCGCGATTATCTCATGTCGATAGAGTGGATCTTAGAAGCGGCCCTTGAAAATCGCCCCGCATCATGATCAGCTTCAGGGGTCAACAAACCCCTTCTTATCTTTAGTGACGCGTGCGCCAAGACCAACTTCACCGAAATTATTCACCTCAAACGGCCGGCTAGTCCGTTGAAGGCGGCCGTATACTCTGCAATAGCGTTAGCTATGGAGCGGCCGGATGCATAAAGTCCTAGCCACACGTATTCATTATCCCCTTTTCTGCGCGCCCGTCCTAAGGCTGATATCAGAATTTCAGGAGTTCCGCACCCCTGCTTCGCGCCGCATATGAAACCTTCTAAGAAGCCATTCGCGTGATTCTCATTTCGCCCTACCAAGACTCTACATGAGCTCCTTCATTTCGAGATGAGAGCGCTAGTGTGCACCCTAGAGAAAAAAAGGATATTCCACCAATTCGAGAACTGGTTTGAATCTGAACCCTGCTCATGGGGCTCATGGGTAGCGCCGACCCAACCCTATGGTGGATCGACATGATCTTCGTCTTCCCGCATGTTACTGTAAAAGACCCAAGTGCGGCTCTTGGTAGGCATGGGTAAGGCTTCGTCGAAGTTGTTATAAGGAGGGCAAGCCTTCCCGACCTCAATTGTATCTCACTCTGTTCATCAGACTAACCACAAGTCTTCTTCCATTCCCTTGAAGCCAATCTTCCCACACTCGTTCCTTTAAGCTATTTGCATTTATATTTGACTTGAAGTCAATTCACATTCATTACCGCAAGTCGGACTTCACGTACAGCACATACTCCCGTATCACACATATATACATAGTCAAATTTCAATATGCCTTCTACGCTTAAATCCAGCTTATTGGCTGCCGTTGCCGGTGCCGTTTCCGTTTCTGCCCACGGCCACGTTAGCAAGGTGACCATCGACGGCAAGTCGTACCAGGGATTCGATCCCACCTCTGCGCCTTACGGACCCCAGCCCGACAGCATCACATGGAGCAACGGAGCTAAGGATAACGGCTTCGTGCTCTCGTCGGCGCTCCAGGATCCCGATATCATCTGCCACTTGGATGCTACCAATGCTGCTTTGTCCGCACCCGTCAACGCCGGCGGTGATGTCTCAATCACCTGGAACCAATGGCCTGACTCTCACAAGGGACCGGTTATTGACTACCTCGCTGACTGCGGTGGCGACTGCTCGACTGTCGACAAAACTACTCTCAAGTGGTTCAAGATTGCCGAAGCCGGCCAGCTCGAGCTAGGTGCTGGCAGTGGCCAGACCGGCAAGTGGGCCGATGACTTGCTCATCGAGGACAACCTTACCTGGAAGGTTACCATTCCCAGCTCGATCAAGCCTGGAAACTACGTTCTCCGTCACGAACTTATCGCCCTTCACGAGGGTGGCAGTGAGGGCAAGGCCCAAATGTACCCTCAGTGCATCAACCTCAAGATCTCTGGATCCGGCACCCAGTCCCCGGAGGGTGTTGTCGGAACACAGCTGTACACTGCTACCGACCCCGGTATCCTGCACAACATCTACAACGACGAGAAGCTCTCGTCCGTTGCTGATTACAAGATTCCCGGACCTGCTTTGGTGAAGTTCGATGGATCTTCTTCATCGTCATCCAACAACGGTGCTGGCTCCTCGTCCGCTGCTCCCGCTCCTACGACCACCAGCGCAGCTCCTACTCAGCCCAGCACCTCCGCCCCGGTCGGTAGCAGCACACCCGCTGTGCCCAACAACCAGACGCCCGTCAGCTCGCCCGCTACCCCTAAGCCGACAAAGACTTGCTCCAAGAAGCGTCATGCTCGACGCCACGCGCGCCAGGTCAAGAACCTGTAAAAAAAACCCCAGAGATTGAGCTATGCAAGGGAATGAGTTGAGGAAGGGGGAATGAGGAGCTTTAATTCAATGTATATATACCTATACATAATATACCACGATGAAATACCAAGATGCAGAAATATTATCTTGAATAATTTAAAACAATGATTTTTGAAATAGTGAAATGTCTTCAATGGATCTGGGGTCTCTTTACAAATTGATCTCTCCACCTTAACAAACGAAACCCCCCTACTGTTGCATAGACTGCGATATACGAATCAATTCCAACTCAAATTAGTTTAACGGTATACATTAGAAAAAGGAAGTGTCTTACGTAAGATTTATGTATCTCGGTAGCTCACCTCAAATTCCATTCCAAGCTTCATTTCGCCCCCACCAAAGCTGCAACAACCACAACTTGGCAAACAAAACCACGTGCTCTACAACTCAAGCTGTTGGATACGCGATGACGACAGCGTCATAAGCGCGATAATGGGACCTCCGCCAATTGGAGAAGATAATACATCTGAGAATAGCACCGCTTTTGATGTCGTACAGCACGGTCACAAGGACCTGGTTCAGGCAATCGCTTTCAATGCGTACGGCGACAGATGCGCCACGGGTAGTGTAGACGGTAAGATTCGCGTCTTCAATCGACACCAAGATGGTATTTGGCGATTGTGCGATAATTGGAAAGCTCATGCGGGCGAGATACTAGAGGTTCGTTATTCTTGGCTCCGCGCAATTGGCAGCATGGGATGGCATAGCTGCGTAACAAGTCTAGGAACGTGTCTCTTTCTAACAATCCATTTCAGCTTCAATGGCTGCCACCTACCATATATCCCAACTTACTAGCATCCCTCGGTATCGAGGGTCGTTTCAGATTATGGGCTGAAGACCCCTCAGCTGCGCCGGGCAGACGTTTTAGTGCTAGAGACGGGAACGGCAAGACGGTTTCTGAGCTAAGGTCTGGTCGGTATCCCTATAGGTCCTTTTCGGTCAAGCATGACGAGGTCACCCGTACTACATATGTCGCTCTTCTTGCCTCCGATGGTCACCTCACAGTATACGAGTGCGAGGAGCCAGAGACTTTAACCGATTATGCAAAGCTTGATGATTTCCAAGCCTGCACTAAGCCCAACCGTGGCGAGGAGACATGCTTTAAGGTCCTCTTTGACCCAAATCCTGAGCCTTGTTATAATGCTCTCAGGGCTGGTGTCTCAGCAGATGCATTGAGTCTGGTAGTATCAGGCCTGACTACGGTTAAAATCTTCAGGACTCGCGACACTGTCACTAGCTCCTTCGGTGCCGCGACAAGACAGAGGCAATTCTATCTAGCTGTTGAGATCGAAGATCATAATCACTTAGTTCGAGACGTTGCATGGGCACCCGGAAACTACAGGGGCTATGACATGATCGCTACCGCGTGCCAGGACGGCTTTGTGCGAGTATTCCGGATTGATACCCCCTTCTCGCAAGACGATGGCAAATCCTGGGCCCTAGCGGATATCCTGGGTAGCGCAAAGCACGACGAAAACTCCGCGTCTAAAAGCGGTCATCTCCGTAGGCCTTCTCAGGTTCCTTCCGGCATAAGAGCCGAGATCGACAAGTCGGGGACTCATGGAGAAAGAACATCAACCGACCTACCTGGACAAGTTCACCACACTGTTAAGCTACTGTCTAAGCTCAGTGCCCACCGGTCCCCTGTCTGGAGAGTCGACTTTGATGATGATGGCCAAATTCTAGGAAGTGTCGGAGATGAGGGCAGGTTAATATGCTACCGACAACTTCCTGATGGATCTTGGGCAAAAAGTTCAGAATTAGGCATGATGAAAGCCAAGATGACTGCCCCGCCCATCCACATGGGTTGAAGGATTTACCTTCGAGACACCCGAGCTCGATAATATGATGATACCCACGTCTCGTAACAAGCGAATATAACTAAACTATATACTTACCTACATATAGAATAACATTAGGTCACATGCTATGGAGCCAATCAGACGAGTTAATGTCTTCTACGATGTAAGGAGCCATACGTTTTCAGTTGTTCATTTTAGATATCTTAAACACGGACTCTTATCAAACTACAACAGCCTGCCGCAGCAAGTACATATATTATGAGTGAGTTATCACATGAACTCACTACCTACCCGACTATTAGGTATCTCTATATTACTCCCCCACCCGCTCCGGGCTCTTCAGCTATTCGACCGCTACATCGAATTTCGATCCGTTTCATACCTATGGTAGGGTTATTATCGCGCCCTAACGGCCAGACGCAATCCCATCGCTATCGAGATAGTTGGACAGTCCCTGCCCAACCCCTAGCTCCATCTGATCAGTCGTATCAGGGAATCCTCTGGTAGTGCTATTTCCCGTCCTAGGCGTACGAACTCTATTACTTATAATCCCGTCCTCGTCTGAAGAAATGTGTTGGTGGTAGCCTCTATTGCGCCTGCCTCTATGGCTCCGGGTACTGCTACCTGAGCAGGCCAGGTCGCAAATCAGCGTACGTAGCACAGGGATTGATGCAGCTATTATAGTGGTTGCTATCTCAGCCACGCTGCGAGTTACCAACTCGATGCCAAGGTCTAGGTAGGATCCATCGTTAGGTCAGCCGCGCCAATATTTATCAAATTAAGAGATATACCTACAGTTGAAGTCGTCGTCATTTACAACAGGTAAACTGGCGCTCTTAACGATTGCAGTGGCGCCAGCACTATGAGTGGTAAGCATGTGTTCTAATTTACCTGCGTTACAGGTTACTCGGACTTGAGGTAATTACTTACAACACGCCCATACTCATAGCAACAGCAATGCCGACCTTTTCTTTCAGACTCATTTGCAATCGTCTTATGATAACCCATGGTAGGAGAGCAAGGACAAAGTCCATGAACCCTGAGTACGCTGGAGAGAATCAAGTTCAGATATCAATCAGACCGCCCTACGCGAACTTAAATATGGTTCCCAAACGATCCCGGTACAGATTGAAGGCAAAGAAGACCACCTACCAGAGAAAAATATGCCAATAGGTAGAACTATTTCCGGCGGCCAACACTCCCCCTCTAGCGATGAATCCCACCATTTAGCAACCGGCTGACATGAAACCCAACTAAGAGCAATACTAAAGTGCATAAATATGTTCATAGAGATGATAAGAAACCAGATGAGAATGCATAAGCGCGGCGTTGCGACGCGAAGTAGGGACACCGCAAAAGAGGTCTTACTCCACGCCGCGCTCAAGGTACACAAAGAACCCACTACGAGACTCCGCGTGCCGAGTCCGTCCAATTCACCTGGATCGATGTCCCTGTCGTGCTTCCCGAATCCGACGGCTACGTTGGCGCTCACCATGGTACAGGAGACTATTAGAAGAACCTGGGGAAATACAAGATGTAAGCGCAGTGGACAAATGGTAGAGTTATGAAGACTAGGTGTAAACTCACCCAAGACGCCACCAGAAACCAGTCATCGTACCAAAGATAGGTGTTCCACTTGCATTTACACGCCACGCGAAGGCCGAGAAAGATCGTTGCGAGGGCGGCGAAAATCCATATGGCTAAATTCATATGCGGCCCGTTGTTCGGTACATCCTGGTCTAGGAATTTATCCATAGCTATGGGATTTGAACGAATATACTGTCGACTCTATTCTCTTTAGTTCAGGAATTACACTACTAGTGATCAAGGGATAGTTCACTAGATTTGATATATAGCAAGCGTGGCAAAGCTAGGGACAGACGATCGTGGATCCAACTCTACGTAAGAGGTTCACATCAGATGCACCATGAGCATTCCGGCCGTAAAAAACATGAAGCTTGCCTATCGGGCTATCGTCATCATTCTCATGAAGCTTAGATCTCAAATTGATCCGCTGAAGAGGAAATTATTCATTCCGACAATGCCCTAACGCGAACAAACATCGTAGAGTTAGGCTTTGACACGTCTCCTTATCAGCTCGGTTATCCATCAAAGTAAGTGTGACTAGATATTCCACGTTTCTGTGGGAAATACAAGAGATGAAAAGACGCGATTGCCATATGATAATCCAATCCGCTTATAACTTAGTTATATACAATTGTCGTCTTACAGAAACCCAGCCACTCAGGCTGAGCTCCTCGCGCACGCCCGAGTGACGCCTGTCGTACTCACACACCATCACGCATAGCCCGTTCAAGAACACCTATGCCGACATCGAAGTCTAACTGCCTATTGATTGGAAAGGATGGGACTCCGCAGCGCAAACATATCTCCGTATCTGCGCGTGACCGTGCTACCCTCAGGCCCCCTGCATGTTTAGGAGGTAGGTATAGGCCCGGATAAACCGGCGTTTTCACGCTTCACGAGATAGGAACAGGTAAATCTCCTTCCTCATCAGTTGAGCTGTCAAGAGATCGTCAAGGTCATGCTCTCTTCTACATGATGTTTCCAGCGCACCGGCTACCTGTCTCCCCAAGGCAACTTGTCGATCTCTATTAAACCGGACATACTTCAAGGCTACCGTTACTAGGTAGATAGTAATGGTAGAAGTAGTAAGGCCGTTGAAAAATCTCAGCACGTCTTCGTGTTTGTTAGCTTGTCGGTCTAGCTGGATATGTATGTCTTGAGTTATCACATAGCTGTCGCATAGTATCATCAACACGCCAAGACGAACTCCTACTTCGGAACTGGGACTTATACCTATTTATGACCTAAATTTAGTCGCACATACATGTCTATCTAACTACATTCATACAGCTGCAGTTGTGGTTACAGGGGTTTGCTATACACCACATACAATGCCGGCAAACCCACGTGGATCCCCTGACGTCAAGACTCTGGCATAATCGCATACATTCGTCGTGGTTCTAGAACTGACCGTGACCGCTGCTTCAAAACCGCTCGTAGACAACTTACTTACTTCTTTCATGTGAGCTTCTTCCAGAGACCATGGAATAAGACAAAAGCAGACTGACTGGAAAAGGTCCGTCTTATGTATCATCCAAGCGGGAAGTGTGTGTGTGGTACTGCCGCCTGTCTCGATCGCGAAAGTCTTAATTAGTATAATTACTACCTACCTAGTTATAGTATTAGATTTGGACCTATTATAGCTCTCCCCCCCCCCCCCCCCCCCCCCCCCCCCCCCGCGATAGACCTCGGCAATCCACCCGAACGCGATGTCGCTCGCCCAGCACGTCACCGCAAACGAGGGCATCGACCGCGTGCCCCCGGAAAACGAAGACCGCGGAGAAGATGAAGTCTTATGGCGCACATTGAGCTACGACGCCTTCCGGCCCAGAGACAATGCCGCGCCCGCTTTCTCCCACGAGACCACATTGCCTAACTCTGCTGCGTACAAGGTCTCCGCTGCAAAGCGAGCAGGTAAGAATAAGTTCTGTTCTGATATTACTCTAAGTACCCACGAAGCTAATTGAACTTGTTCTCCAGCCCAAGTCGCTTTCGCAATCGTAGCATGCTGGTTCGCTGCCGGCATCGTATACGGCTTCGCGTCGCTCAAACCGGTACTAATCGAGGAGGGCGTATACGAAGATCTCTGCCCACCCGATGACCGCAATGACAAGGACACCGGCGACGGCAGCGAAAAGGTTCCCTGCGCGGCGCAGGACATGCGTCTGAACCTCTTCTTCATCGTCGCCTCCATCACGACTAACGCCTCCTCGCTCGTCGCCGGCTGGGTCCTCGACCGCTACGGGCGCCGCCTGTGCTACGTCATCTCGGGTCTGTTCATGGTCGCCGGGTGCGTGCTGATGGGCCTCGCCTTCCAGATCCCCGAGTTCGACGGGTACTTAGTCGCCAACATCCTCTTGAGTCTCGGCGGCACCTTCGTCTTCGTTCCTAGCTTCCAGCTCGCCAACGCGTTCCCCCGGTACTCGGGCGTCATCGTCGCGCTTGTTACGGGCGCGTTCGACGGCTCGGCGGCTATTTTCTTGTTCTATAGGTTGGCGTGGGAGGCGTCCAATCGCACTTTTAAGCCCGCGCGCTTCTTCTTCGGATACACCATCGTCGGCGCGCTGTTGCTCCTCGGCGAGTTCGCGCTCATGCCCCCGCACGCGTACCACTCTACCCCCGCGCTCGAGCGTAAGATCGAAAAGGCGCAGGACGCGACGCGCGACGCGCACGACTCGGACGATGAGCTCGAGAACCCCAACGAGATCCGTCGCGTGCGCAGCGCCCGTACCGAGAGGCGCCTTTCCAAGCTAGAGCAGATTGAAGAACTGGTAGGCGACGAGACGGTGCGCGATGACCGCATGCAGGCCGAGGAGGAACGGCAGGCTGCCAGCGGCGTTTGGGGTATTCTGCACGGCCTACCGGCGCACCGACAAATGATGACGACGTGGTTCATATTACTGCTCTTGCTCACGATACTACAGATGCTGCGTATGAACTACTTCATCGCCACGATCCGCAGCCAATATCGGTACCTCCTAGGATCAGAACGCCTCGCCGAAGACGTCAACCACTTCTTCGACGTAGCCCTACCCGTAGGCGGCGTCTTCGCGACGCCCTTCATCGGCATCCTACTCAACAACCTAAGCGTAGCGACCGCGTCGGCCGTACTCACATTCTTCATCGTCGTGATCGGAGTGCTCAACTGTCTCCCCGAGCTATGGGCCGGGTACGCGACGGTCGTAGCCTTCGTCCTGTTCCGCCCGCTGTACTACAGCGCGGTCAGCGACTTCGCCACCAAGATCTTTGGCTTCGCGACTTTCGGCCGCATCTACGGCACGATCACTTGCTTGTCGGGTCTGGTCAACTTCGTGCAATCGGGACTCGACGCCTTGACGCACGGCCCGCTACATGGAAACCCGACGCCCATCAACGCCGTCATGGCGGCAGGCGGCACGATCCTGGGCGCGGCACTTACTGCCTACGTCGTCGTCCAGGGCCGGTCCTTCAGGCGAAAGTTACAGCAGACTCAGGCCGCCGGTATGGTTCAGGAACGGCTGCATCTAATCCGGGAGGAGAGGGAAGCGGAAGAAGCAAGCTACGGCACTATGGATTAATGGTTGTTTGGTATAACGGGACCCAATCGCATAATGATATAGAATGAAAAGTTACTTCTGCTTGGAATATATAAAACTTCTGGACCATGGGCAAAAAGAATGGAGACCTGGGATTAGATATAAAAAGGACGTATATAGGTACATATAACCGAGACTCCAAGGGGTAGCGTAAAGTGTTTTAAGAACCGACATAGACACATAATACAACATAATTACCTACTACTTTTATTTTTCTCCCTGTCCTGTATCTTGTTCCATCATTCAACTGACACATATACCATATGCCATATACCCCTAGGTTCATCCACCTACATATAGGTAACTAGGAAAGAGAGGCCTTACAGCCTCAAAGGGTATTTCTCCCTCAGCCGTGCCCCGAATTTGAAGATCGCGATGGGGATAGGAATCATAGCCACGCCGACGAAGCCGAGCACGGAGCTCCCCCAGCCCACTCCCAGGTGATCAAATAGCACAGGCCCACACAGAGGAAGAAAAGCAGCAATGACACTGCGCAAAACAGTGAACGCAGCTATCCCCGACGCAGCGTACGAAGGATAAGCGTCGATGATGTAAGCCTGAGTGGGCATGAAAACGCCGATCACCCCAAATCCGAGAGGAAATAGGCCCAAGATTGGCACGATCCAATGCGTCTTCACTTGTGCTGACCATCCGTACCAGAAGAAAGCAAGCGGGCATAGGAAGGAATACCAAATCATGATGGTCAGACGAAACTCCGGGTTAAATGTACCGCCGTTGGCTTTTGTTAGACGCACTACCGTTCTGTCTGACAGCATTGAGAAAGCCCAGAGGCCGACCATGTAGCCAACGCCGATAGAGATGAAAACCAAGCCAGAGATACCAGTACCCCACCCGTAACGTGTCTCGAAAGTGGGAGGGATGGAATTATACATCAAATAGACGGATCCGTAGATGAAAGACACATACAACGACTGTATGAAAATCATAGGCGCGAAAATGAGCATCTTCAGCGGCCGCAACATACCAGTTCTCAGGATACTCAACTGAGATACCTTGCCCGACTCTTCAGCATCATAACAAGTCTTAAGGTCGGTTCGTTTGAGCTCTTTACTCAAACACTTAACCTTCCGTTGCAAGAGGACCTTGTGATTAGTCTCAGGGAGGAAGATGGCTAAAATAAGGGTGATGAGAGCAGACGAGATCAGCACAATCCAAAACGACCAACGCCACCCAATAGATCCGGCAATAAAAGCCCCTATTAGTGGACCCACTGTTGGTCCCACGAGCGGTCCCAACGCCCAGATAGAGAGAGCTATACCACGTTGCTCGATAGGAAATAGATCACCGATGATCGCTCCTCCAAGTGTCATGCAGCCGCTGCCTCCAATCCCAGCTGCAAATCGGAATGCTACTAGTAACCCAAGACTGGGTGATAGAGCACATCCAATATGCCATAAGCAGAAGAAGATATTAGATGAAGTGAGCACGCCAGCACGGCCGAAAATCTCAGAAAGGGGAGCTAAGAATAGCGGCCCTGTAGCGTAACCCAAAAGATAGATGCTGACCGGAAAGGGACCATTTGTAGGGTTAGTGTTATGAAAGTCTTTGTTGATATACTCGATAGCAGGAGCCAGTACGGACGATGAGAAGGGTGACATGAAAGTAATAGCCGCCAGCGCCCAGACTATTACCCACTTCCGAGCCGCTGAGAAGTTCAAGGGCATCTTCGGGTCATCTTGGCTCTCCCATCCAACGATTGAGTTCTCGAGATCAGAAAGTGGGAGAGTAACAGGTGATATCCCATCCTCTTTTGGAGTAGATGGACTATCTTGTCCCCCTTCATTATCGGCCTGTGTGAGACCATTCGGTATCTCTCTTGCTAACCCACTGGTAGAATGAACCTGTCGCATCTGATCTTTATCAAGGATAAGTTTTCCAGTAGAATAAACGGATCGTATTTGATCTCGATCAAGGACAAAAGAGAAGCGTACTACATCTAACGACGGGCGCACTTGATTTTTTGGCGGCGTCACGTCCGTTGGTATGTCCGTATTCTCTTCTTCTGTTTTTGACGTATGACTACTATCATCCGTCCCATTCCCAAGCTTTTGTGAATCTGCTTGTTCCTCATCCGGCTTCGAAGTGTGGCTGCTCTCATCTGTCTCATTTCCTTGTTTTTGTGGATCTTCTTGAACTTCTTCCGGTTTATGATCTTTCTGTTCCTCTTCTAGTTTTAGGGTATAGTTACTGTCTTCTGGCTCATTACCCTCATTATCTGGTATCTTTAGATCGGATTCCTTTGGATCGGGTTCCTGTTCCCTTTCTTCTTCAGATTTCTCAGTTGAAATATCATTATTCTCCGCTCCATTCTCGGTATCTTGAGCCATAGCAACAAGAGTTGACCTAGTATTAGTGATGGCTATGAGGATGGGGAGCGAAACGAGCCAATTCAGCCAGAACATTATTGCCAGTAAGTAGACGCATGGTTACTTAAGAATTCACATTTGGACCTGAGAGAGACTTAAGATAAGAGATCAAAAGGCACGAGATGAGAACCATCCAGTCAACTTGAGACATGAACTAGGTTATCGTTCATCAGTCTGGGGTTTAAGTCGAAAGCTTCTCGGAACCCCAAACTTCCCGCAGCGAGAAATCGGGACGGCGTTTCAAGTGATATCCATTCCCGAGGTCTGGTATAGGATAGGATAAGTTTTGCTAGTTGAATGAGGCCATCACACCTACAAGAGCTGAAAGTCATAGCCGCTCGCCTGAGCTATGTCTCGATGCTTTCGGCAAGGAAGTCAATTATAAACTTGGGAGGGTTAATGCAATACTCTGGAGTTGCAAAAGGTTGGGATAAAGTTCGTCGTCAAAGCTAGAGATCAGCTATAGCATATGAGACGCTGATTTATAGACTCACATCTATCGAGGGCTAGTAGTAAGGTTGTTATTTGGCAAAGTTGAATTTGAAGAGAGGCCACGAGATTGACATGATGCGCCAAGTTTGCTAAGAAGTAACAAGGGATGTAGTTAGATATACTATTTCGAGTTTCGACAATTGCCAATTCAGCCTTGGATTTGAAAAGGGGAGAGAATGAGGAGAATAGGGGAAGATTAAATAAAGGCAAACTAAGGCTATAATAGAAAGATGTGAACAAACAAGGCTCTATGCATAGCCTAAGTTATTCTCATACGTAAATCCAAATGAGGTCTGATTTTGTGAACCCAATTTCTAAGTAAGGTACCTCTTACCTAGGTAACTTTTACCGAATGACTGGGTGCTAAAGGAAAGAAAACAGGTGATGGGGTCGCCCGCATTGGTAGCAAACTATAAAAAGTTTACTAGATGAGGTTATTATGACATAAACTGGCAGGAGTTACTTTGTTGATGCTTGTCGTACTCGCAGTAGCTGAGTATAAGGTACTACAGGTACCCAAGCGGTATTTGAGACCCATAATTGAAGCTTTCTTAGACTTGCTGCACAATTTCGTGATTGGGTACAATTTAATGGACAAGACCCATGTGCGTTTCAGTGCATCTGTAAGTACCTCCTACTAGTCACCTATCCTAGGTAGCAGGGTAGGTACTACCAAGGTATAGTAGTTAGCGTGTACGTGTACTTCGTATTTTAAGCTAATGTGGCTTCTTTCAATCCGCCGAAGTCAACATCAGGCTACCCTACATTAAAGTACATTTAAAGCCTACTGTATATAAAATCTACTAATCTTTATCGTCCAGCCTTATTCGTGAACACCACCACCCCAACTTGAGGCCACGACGCACCTTCTAACCCTTCTAACCACCATCCGACTTTAATGCGATAACCCCCAAAGGTCGGACAATGGGGTTCCTCTTGCCGATTCCTTAACTTAGCCAATATACGTAATGTCTAAGTCGCAAAGATGCCGATCGCCGCGCAATCCTCTCAGCTCTCCAGCACCGAGACCCTGTACCTTTCTGGCCTCTCATTAGTTTGCGTCGCTGTCCTCATACGAGCATTCGAGGGTGAAGGAGAGCCTCTTGTTGCCTCTCTAGCCCTAAGCGGTATCGCATTCGCTGCTTCATATGCCATGATACGATGGCTCGGTCCCACGTTCATTAAAGCTGGATTAAAAGGTCGCGATCTTTCCAAGGTGAATAACAGCAACTATATACCGGAATGTATGGGTGGTATATGCGCTGTGGTCTACCTATTGATCATCATTGTCTTTATACCTTTTCCATTCTACAAGGACATCGTGGTCGCTACTAGTGGTGGTGGAAACCGTGATGTCGTGATGAACGTTGAGTTTGTTCAACAGGGAAGGCTGCTTCATAAGTTTCCTCATAGCAAGGTACGTACAAATTGTCTTCCAGCAAGTCGAGTTGAGAACCTATTCGAAACTAACGAATACCTATCATTGTATAGCTGGCCTCTTATCTCTCTGCCATCATCTCACTCCAGTCTATCACTCTTCTTGGAATTGGCGACGACCTATTCGATATCCGCTGGCGGCATAAGTTCTTCATCCCCGCCTTTGCTTCCCTCCCCCTCCTCGTCATCTACTTCATCGACTTCGGTGTCACTTCGATAGTACTGCCTACTTTTCTCCAACCTTATGTCGGCCGTGAGTTGTTCGACCTTGGAATTCTCTACTATGGATACATGTCAGCCTTTTCCATCTTTAGCCCCAACAGCATCAATATTCTTGCTGGAGTCAATGGGATCGAGGTCAGCCAGAGTATCGTCATTGCGTTACTTCTCGCATTCAATGATGCGCTCTATCTACTCACCCCATACCCTCACCCGGCTACAGACTCACACTTGTTCTCCCTCTACTTCCTCTTACCTTTCCTGGGTGTGAGTTTCGCGTTGCTGATCCATAATTGGTATCCTGCCCGCGTCTTCTGCGGAGATACGTACTGTTACTTCGCTGGCATGGTATTTGTGGTGGTTAGTATTTTAGGCCATTTTTCGAAGACCCTGATCCTTTTACTGGTCCCTCAGATCTTCAATTTTGTTTACAGCACACCCCAGCTGTTCGGGCTGATCCCGTGCCCACGTCACCGCCTACCTCACTTCAACGCGCGAACTGGTCAACTCGAGCCTAGCGTGACCAAGTGGGAGAAAGACAAGCAGCCTCGTCCTATCATCGCAGCAGCCCTGCGATTATTATCACAGCTCAGGTTATTACGCCTCAAGGAGGATGAGCAGGGCCTAATTGAAGAGACGAGTAACTTGACGGTTCTGAACCTCTGGCTGGTCTGGCGAGGTCCTATGCGTGAGGATAGACTCGCCAAGGAGATAACAGTGATGCAAGCAGTACTAGGCTTGTTCGGTCTTTTCGTCAGACATAAACTGGCACTCCTCATCTTTAGAGAGGATAATCTAAACATTAGAAGTGCCGTTTAGCCAAAAGTTTGGCCAGACCATTTTCGCAGATACCAATTGCAAATCGTTGTACAAAAGGAAAAAAAAAAAAAAAAAAAAGGGAAACCTTAGGTAGACCACGTATATAATAGAAACTCATGCGAGATCTGGTAGTAATCAGATCGTTGATTTCCAACTTATATCCCACATTTCCCCAATGCGTAACCATGACCCTGTAGAAAATGAATTAAGCTAGACTCGAATATCATTTTACCCTGTTGAGACCTGCAGTAGTTCGCCCAGGCAAGGGGGCCGGAATCCCATAACCTCGTCATGGTCAAAAAGTTGAGGGACACCTAGTACTACCCCGGCCAAAGGATCCTGCCAACCTACATGTATACCTACCAGCCTACATATGCATATGGGGTACTTCATAGATTACATGCAATCCGCGTTGCTCGAGTGCTACATGATAAATCGGGTTGTACCTCAAGTCAGAAACATCGCCTAGATACCTACCTTAAGTATGGACGTAGTAGTCTTGTCTCAGTTGCATGTCTCACCTTAATACGCATAAAGCTATCTATCTACTACCTAGACCTACCTACCTAACAAGTTACTACTTCGGATATGGCCGCCATAACAAGTCTCATATTGCCGGTACACTCGAAGGAATATCTCACCTCAGATAAGTTTATTAGGGTGGGTGGGTGAGAAGACAGGACGATTGGCTTGAAGAGCAAGTAGGTATTATGCTCAAATCGACTTTGTAATAGTTACCTCTGGATAAAATACAATTACAACGCCACGTTATTACCACGCGCGGGTGAACCTGACATGTCTACATATGACGGTCCCTCCCCCCTATACCGATCTTATATAGAGGCGACAATAGCACGGTTCTATCCGAAGCGACGAAAGCATTGGGTAGATGCACATGATAATATACTCGGAGTTAGACACCATTTACTGTACTAATTATGAAATAAGATACAGGGTTTGCATTTTCTATGTATTGGGTGCCGGGTACATTTAAAATGCCATCTCCTCATCCTCTTCTTATCCCCCCAACCCTATCCTCATGTTGCCCCGCTGATTATTTCATGCCTTCTCCTTAACCATCTACTCAGCCAGACATGTATATCGTTCACGCATCAAATATATTTGCAAAGAAGCAGGCCATATCATACCACCATCATCATATCTACCTATCTTTCCATCTTACTATACATCAAGAGAACCTAAACGGACCAATAATAGAAGGCCTGCTGACCTATCCAAGGCAAGGCAATACAACGCACGCAAATATGACATAGGCTCAAGTAGTTCATCAACGCACAACGTAATCTTTCATAAATTCCAAACGGCTCACATTGATATCCCGTTTACAAACGGGATATATATCAAGCCAAACTAGTTTCACGATAATTGTGAAGCTGTAGGTATCAACCTCCCTACTCTCTGCCTCCAAGTTTTCGACTTCAAGTAGTAGTACATATAGACATACGAATCTCTACATCTTTTGGACACCGCCCCTTCCCAGTCCTCTTGACTATCCGCTGCCTCAGAAGCTGCATTACCTGCTACCAGCACAACTTGAGCAGTCGGGATGGCCAACTCATCAACGTTCAGTCCTGTTCATATGAATCCCACCAAGCCAAACCGCGTGAAGCCCCTTCGCGCCGTAACGCGTTAAGAATTCGATTCGATTCGTAGCGAATTTAATGATAAAGAAAACAAAACCGATATCTTTTGAAAGATCTTCATGCCAATGCCCTATCGTGGACCACACCATAGCCCCCGTTTAAACCTACCCCAACGCCTGACGCAGAAAATGACGTTACCCATTCGACGTGTCCACCACTTTAGCCCCTACTGTCCTATATGAAGATCGAGGCCAAGACGTAATTAGAACATACGCCTCATAAGGGTGTTGTCGAGTATCTGGAATGTCCCTCTGTATATTACAAGTATTTCCGACTTAGCATATATCTTCTAGCTAGCGTGATCATTCCGCGCCTTTCTCCGTAACAGGCGTCTCTAGAATAGCTATATCTGAGTTAGTTGGTGATTTAGCCTCCTCTAACACAGTACTAGGCGGCTTTAAAGAGACCCCTGCGGGCTTGGCCGCCGCCGCCTTGTTCATCCTGCTTTTTGTATAATCGCTTAAACTCAGCTTCTTCTTGACCGGGCTAGGCTGAACCGCAACACCGTTAACCGACGTCGGTGCAAATGGACTAGGTAAATTACTACCAGAGAACGGTGACTGGGCTGGGGTCCCGGAGGCTGACAGCGGAGTCGTGACATTGGGGGCTATTGTACCGTTAAACGTAGGAACAGGTGGCATCTGAACACGTAGTTCAGGCGACTTGTTTTTTATTGGTTTAGGTACTACCGATATGGCAACCGGGGAGCTTTTGACATCCGTAGGTGACACTGGTACATCCTCCATCGGTATGTCGGTAGATGAATCGACTCGAGGTGGTGTCGGCTTGTCGAGCTTTTTTACTTCGGGGACAGCTATCGTCAAATTGTTTTCCACCGTAGGAGAATCCAAGTCCATCTTGACAATCGCAGACGTTACCGAAACAGGAGAAGTAGATTGAGCCTTTCTCTTCCGTTCCTCATCTGCCCGTAAGCGATGTCGAGATTCCAGTAAACGCTTTGACAAGGATACAACCCGTCTCTTCGGTTTAGGAGTTTGACCATCACCGCTGAACCATTCACCATCGACCGGGTCCGTTTGTACAGAAACGTCGCAATATTCAGGACGGACTCCTTGGGAAGAACGTCGCGCAGAGGCCCGCGTAGAGAGGTGGCGTGAATCGCTATGTTTGAAATGGCTAATCGTATTTGGTGATACTGCGCTAGATGGAGAACCTGATATGCTTCTCGAAGTACCGGCATCAACGTAGCGACGTTCTGAAACCCCATTAGAAAGACCTCCGGGATGACTAAACGAGCCTCTTGGTTTAGACTTTGTAGTGGAGTTGCCAGAACCATCCGACGTTCGCTTCTTCTTCCGTGGAGGCTGTTGCTGCTGCTCCATGCGACGGAACGAATCCTCCACCATCTGAACCTTTCGCTTGTCTCTGTCAGTTAGTTCTGTTAATACGCCTAGCGTATCGAAGGAACCCTGCCGTGGTGCCGGTGTCATATCTCGACTGGGAGGTTTACTACGGGATGAGCCAGAGTCGTTGTCCACACCATCATCGCCATGACCTTCACTAGGGGCACGGCTATTAGTTGCATGGCCGGTGCTTGTTGGAGAGATGGCGCTCGCTTTGGCCTTCCGGGACTTCTTTTTCGTGCCTTTAGTTTCTTTAGATTGTTGTTGTGGCTTAAATATATACGTTCGATGAAAACGAGCGAACGCGCAATCGGCCCCTAAATCGCATGCACAACCGCCGTATTCCGAAAGCACAGCATGGACCCAGGAAGCAATACTTTGGTACGTCTCGATCTCTTTTTCGTTGTACTCTGGTTGCGCACCTGCTTCTTCATCCCCGAGACCGAGCAACTGTTCCCATCTCCGTGCTACATCCTTCTGAAGGTTGAATTCCCATGGGATCGTGATTTGTTCACCAGGCAGTATTCGTCGATCGCTAACCAGCCAGAAGTGATACTCGGAGCCATCTGATAAGTATGTATCAAGCACCGCATTTGGCTTACAACTTCGGCGCACGTAACGAGCAAAAGAGCCTTCTTTTCGAGTATCAATGTAGATAGGAAGCATGGGATGGAAGAAGACAAATGGGAGCGGCGTGCTTAATTCCTGCCAGCGATTTTCTGGATCCTCGCAGTATTCCTTTTGTATCCCAATTTGGCCATTCAACTCCATCAAAGGGACATTCTTCTCGATTGTTTCGGGTGTCCTAAGATGTTGCCAGTGTACGACCGTATCTGGTCCGACAGGCAACTTTTTGGATTCGACCCGTGGTGATATTTTGAGCGAGTCAATATTGGGCGGTAAGGACTGGAAGACATCGTCGAATTTACATCCTGTCTCCACCCTCAATTTGTCGTGATCTCGTAACCATAAAGATAACACGTTTGATATCGAGAGACTTGCAAATGAATTCGTCTGAACGATAGGCACGTCGCGATCATCTTTATAGAGGTTTAAGAAGGCGTTGGAATATTGAATTTCAAGTTCATGGGGGAGATCTGGAGGTGTTGTGGCGGGACTGGGCGGATGACCGTGGGGATTCCCAGTCTTTTGCCCGTACGAAGGACTGCGTTTAGGATTTTGCGAACTGATTGATTGACTGGACCTATGTGTGCTTTTTGACTTTTTATGTTGATGAGTGGGAGGGTGATCTTGAGGATATTTGGAGTGGATTTCGAGATTAATTTGGCCACTTGGACCAAGGTCTGTTGGTTTGGTTTTCTTTTTCGTAGTTTTCGTTGGTGGTCGTTTGACTTTTCGTTCCGACGCCTCCGCTGTACCGGGTTTGCTCCGTCGTAGTCGTTGTCTCTCGAAGGCCCCTTGGCGGTCAAGCGGTCTAGGTTTGCATTCAACACAAGAATGAGCAAAATCTTCCCGCAAGGCCTCGTCGATATTAAGGGGGTAGTAGCATTCGATATGCTGCCAGGTATCGCACGTTTCGCAATAGATAGTGTTCCCGTCATCGTCAGTGAAGTTGCAGATACACTTGATCGTGTATGGCTCTTCTTCGATCGCTCCCTGGACCTTGTTCGAGACATAGTTTGGCAAGGTAGGGGTAGATTTAGGGCTAAGCACGGCCGTCTGACTCGGGGTCACTGATTGCGTAGGCAATGATGAGGTCCTGTCTGTCATAATCTAACATGCACCCCACAAGGTGATTGTCGACGAGGTTTACGTAGGGAATCAAGGTTTTATCGTAGAAGCCCGGATGGCATGACGACGAATCCGGGTCCGATTTGGATGTATTCAACTTTTCGGGACTCGAATATTCGGAAATGACTGGCAAGGAAATCATATGCAGGCGTCGAAGAGCCGTATATCAGTGCGCGGCGCGTTGGGAGAATTGTTATGGCTGGTGTTGTGAGGTAGATCTGACACGTCCAGACTCGAAAAAAAAAATAGGCGCAGATGAGCAGACAAAGAAGAATCCCGGAAACAAAAGAAAACTCGACGTATTGACGTAGGACGGATGAGAAGATCCGGTCGTCTGATCGTAGATACTCGGATATGAGGACTATCCTGACAGCATGTGGTTGAATGAAATGGTAGAATGGTGGTTCAAGAATGTGGTCGCGAAAGAGACGTGGCGACAGTAGATGATAATTTCGAGCTTTTTCGTTTTCCTTGGCTCGTGGAAGAATGCGCCTCGAGTATGAATGGAATTGGAACGGATCGGAAGTGAATGACGAGTTCGGAATTAAGTTTGGTTTGAGAGTATCTGGAAAGAGTCGACGCTTGGGGACCAGGAGGATGTAATTCGTGTTTGACTTGTTCGAGGAGATTGAGGATGAGGGACGGGAAGAGGATTGAGGAGTACGAGAAGGGAGAAAGCAGAATAGGTAAAGACAGGGTGGGAAAGAGAGCGAGAATGCGCACCAAGCAAAGAGAGTGATTACCTTACCTGGTACCTAGCAGGCCTAGGTACCTCCTACCTGCTACCCTACTTGCCTACTTGCCTACTTGCCTACTTGCCTACTTGCCTACTACCTGCTGGACTGGCCTGCCCTGCAAGAGCGGAGAGGTAGCGCGAAGCGTTGCAGGGCACCTGCAGCTTCCACTGGCAATTTTGAGTAGTGGTGCGTGCACCAGCACCAATTGGCGTAGGAGCGAAAACGGGAAAATTAGTGCCTGAAAAAGGCCAGTAGAAGAGTAGTACATACTAATGTACTTGTACAATAGTGCTGTAGTGCAGCAACAGTGCCCCATCACGCTCTTGTGTGGCTGCTGCTCAGAGCGGGTTATGCGGGGCCACTTTTCTCTTTTTGCAAGATTGAATTTTTGGTGCTGGGACTACCCAAAAAAGGCCCCGTTGAAACTCACTTGGGTCAGTCATCACGCTGGTGAGAACTGCGGTACTTGCAACCAGTAAAAGCGGGGAGATATTGAGAAAGAGGATAGGGAGCGGAGGCGAGAAAGGAAATCAAATAGAAAGCGTTGAAGCACACCAACCTGTTAATGCTTGTGTACATTAGTGAACCTGTCCTTAAAAAAGAACAATAATAAAGATAACGATAAGAGAGCATGGGCCATCTTTTTTTTTTTTTTCTTATAATAAGTAAAAATTTGCGCTTAGCTACAAAAAGCAAAGCTCAGAGAAGAAGGAAAGGATTGAGGGAGATGAGAGAGTGCGCAAGAACGAGAGAAGCTGAAGCTGGGGGGGAAAGAGAGGGAAGCAACTCACCTGCACTGCATTGCGTATTGGGCAATCCTCGAGACAGACACTAATCCGAAAGGGGTATAGGACCAGAACGCACAATTTTAAACCAATGAAAATAGCCGCTTATGCCTGTACTTTCTGCAACCTTTTCTACCAGGCACTCCGAGGCATCAAAGAAATGGACTCCGGTTTCCCATCACCGCAGCCCCGGGTGAAAATAGCGTGTAAAGGAAAGGACCTTCGCTTTTTTTTGTAGAGTCGATAAAGTCTGGTTCAACGGTTGACGAGTAATTTCTGAATTTCATATCCCAAAAAATTGACCATCCGATTCCTAGAGCTACCCTCAAAAATGATTTATTCCAAATGAATAAGACTATTTCCGGCATAATCTAGAACAAATCAATGTGATGATGGTAGAATACGTAAAGTGTAAAGAATTTGGGGGGAAAAAAAGAAATCCACCTTGGTCATAGATAGAGTGATTGATGGGAAGGGCACAGATGGGCAACACGCATATAGCAGTGGATGATATGTGTTCGCAGGTACAAGCCTGCAATAAGAGGGGAAAGGAATTTATGTCATGGCAAAAGAGTCAGCGGAGAAAGCTTTGTCTAGAGAAATTTTGGCTCTAGGTCCATCCCTGATACAGTGCGTAACTAGAGTAGCAGGGGGGTTTAAAGGTAGCCAATTGTTAGCCGCAAGATGACTGGTTTAATTTTTATTTATTTTTTAATAGTTAGCCGAAACTTGAAAATCGCGTACTATGCAGGGAAGGGCGGGGTTTTCCAAACAATACATTACAAAACGGTTATTGCAACCGTTATCATGATACGGGAAGCTAAGTGATACGGTTGTGTAAAACAAGAAAAACGGATATCTAACTTTCAATACAGATACATGGATCTTTGGGTACCTACGCGTCGCGGAAGTTGTAGCTCACTTGTATCAACGGATCGAAAGTTCAGCCCCGAGGTGTGAAAAAAAAAAAAAAAAAAAAAAAAAAAAAAACCACAAAGTTTTCAACTAGAACACGGACGCGTAGGCAAAACATGTGAAATCATATCCCGTCATCCTTGTGTCGATTTACCACTATCAGCGTTAACTAACATCAGGTTGCTATCGTTCACCAATGAAGTATTACGAAGGGCTTGATAAGATTCGGCAAAGCTTTTCTCGTAGTAGATAACAGGTTCATGATTCATCCTCCATTTCGCAGGTTGCGCACGTATGTACTCGCATACTGCCCCCAGGTCTGTAGCATGTAAAAGAAGATCTAGGCCGCGTGAGATAAAAAGATGCTCTTGTGAAAGCGGGGGAAAGACTCCGGTACGTTACTCTGGTGTCATATTCCACTGACATATAATTGGGCTGTTTGCTTAGGAAAGGAGGTCCTGAAGTTCAAGTCCCAAGAACTGGACGTTCCGTTTCGCTGCGTCGACCCGGACTTGCGGCATTCTTCCTGTAAGATGATCGTGTGATAAGCCCTGAAAACTCCTCTGATTCGTGGGCAGGCCGGCAGAGCCTCGCTTTAGAAGCGTTGTAGACACCATAGGCTACATATAGCTGCTTTGGGTGCTTTGGGTGCTTTCTTGACCGCCAGATTGCCCTCCCCTATTACCATTCACCCGTTTGCGTATAAGAAACGAAGCTGTTTGGCTGTATATTAATCAATACGGCAGCATGCGTTGAACGTCTCGGCCAAGATCCGACGCTTGGCCTAGACGGTCTCTCGATGGTCCATCATCGGTTGCATCCCGGTCTATAAATGCATGACATCGTGGCTATGCTTGCATGTCTGATCTCGCATACCCAATCATCGGTCTGTGCATAAATCTTATCAATGGATTGGAACCCCTCGGATACTTTACATTGTTCATTCTTCTGGCCTCAAAACCAGGCAGAAGTTGTGATAGCAGCACTTCCACGACTAGGCCTTCAGATCCAAACTGGCGGTGGTAGCACGACTTCGCGATTCCGATGGCAAATACAGCGTATCATAAAACATATAAGCCAGGTAGAACCTTGACACACCTACGCACACCGCAGGGAGTAATATGTTGATGTAAGTACTACGCGAATTACCTAGGCATTGGTGGTCTGTCATACGTCTGACTTACGCATCTCGGAAGCATGAAGATTGCCTTACATAGTGGCATTCGAATTTCGAATGGTTTATTATTAATATAACTACCAATAGATTTAATCAACTGTCTAACCGTATACAAGGGTAGAAGCACACGATCTTTTTGTTTTTGTTGGTCCCAAATGAGTGAACAAGTTTTCCAAGATTGAACTGAAACTGGGACTTCGCGGGGGACCAGCGTGGCGGTCCATGCGAAAGATGTCCTAGTGATCTCATGGAAGAAGAGGCGCTAATATTTTCACCTTAGAACGCGTCAGCGTGGGCAAAGTAGTTAAGGGGGGCATATAGGTGCAGTTGTTAAGGATTAATGTAGAGAGGGGTTGACAACTGAATTTTGCCAAAGGTCCCTGGAATGAAGCATGGCCGCAAGAGGACATTTCAAAATGATAACGAATCAGAACTACGTGATAAACTAATTCTTAATGAGATAATAAAATTCACTTGAGTGAATCATACGTGAGGAATGTATAAGAAACAGCTATAAACGGTTAAATGTTTTACAATAGTTTTCCGCATATCTACCTATAATAAGTCTTAGACCACGATATGATTCGTAAATGTTATCTCAATTATATGTTGAACCGCCTGGTGTAACATAAAACTCGATCTCGAAATATATAAGACTAAGTTGAACTGTACGGTTTACTCCTCCTATTCATAAGTAACTTCAACGACTCGGTCATCATTCGATATGGGTTTTATTTTATTCCTATGTCTTAACTACTAGTTAACTAAAACCACAGCATATATGAAATCCCTGCTCTTGGTTCCCGTGCCTATGTTTCAATAGAATTTAAAATCGTCAGCTACATATAATGTATGAGCGTAATTACAAGTCAGACATCAGTCTAGGCATTGGTTTCTGAATAGGATGATGTCGTAAAAGCAAATTCAGTAATATAAATTTTGGTTAAAATGCTCACTTAGAAATGCACTGCTATTTGAACCTAAACAACCAAATTTTGTCTGTAGTCCAGGAGATAAACGAAACATACTTACCAGGACTCGAAAACGGTCGACAATGTGAAGACAATATGTCTTTGGTCTAACTACTAGGAAACTAACCTAATTAGTTTCAAAGTTGAAGACAGAACCTCTTTGCAAAGAGGTTTTTTTATCACCAAGAGATCCTGTCAGCTATTCGTTTTTTCTGATGACCCAATACTACCCTGCTGAGGATGACCAAACACGCCTCTCGGGGAATATCCCCTCGGTGTATAATGTCTTCTTCATAGCACCGCGTAAAGCGACGACCATAATGAAAACAAATGCATGACAACAAAAATTACGGGAACTACGATCCACGAAGGATAATAGAAGAGGGTCAACTCCGCGATGTGCAATGCAGGTTTCCCCCCTTAAGAGTCCTTATTCTTGAGCAAGGACTCTTCTCCCAAGGTAAGTATGAAGAAGAAAAGGAAAGAAACTTCAAATGAAAATGAGGGAGAGAGAACGGCCTTTTGTACGCGACAGTGGATCCGCTGAGACGTGCTGGTGGTTGCGACCTCGGCTTATTTGAGGGTAGATACTTCTGTACTTTTGATTTTAGCCTTTCCATTTGAAGTAAGAGCTTATGAAGAACAGGCGCTAGACTGCCCAAAGCTCGATGGCATGACCCACCATTATCTTACCTTTTACTGCTTAGTTTCATCAAGCTGACGCAAATCTTGAAGCTACCTTTATGCCGATCTCCATGTACATATACAGCTTTGTAGGCAAGGACCTTCGTCATAACTTTTAGCTTCCAACATCAATATTGAATAGTTATAGCTAACTTATGCCCAGGGTTGCGAAATTAGTTAGTTTAGTAACTAAAAACCCACTTTTTAACTAACTAATCGTACTAAAGTTAAAAACTAAACTAATTAAAGAAATATGGAGAAAAAACTAAATTAACTTTAGTTATTAAAAAATTAAAATTTTAACTAAAAATTTTGATTTAGAGAAAATTTTTTTTCGAAAAAATTTAATATTTTAATATAAAAATACGTACATTTATATTAATATAAATTAGTAAAAATCGAAAAAAATATTAGTAGATTCGTTGAAATTTTTTGAATTTATTGATATTTTTTTCGATTTTTTTGATTGGGTATTCAGCCCGATGCACGCTTTTTTACTTGTTTATTCAAAAATTAATTCTGATAAATACAGGTGCATCGGGCTGAACACCCAATCAAAAAAATCGAAAAAAATATCAATAGATTCAGAAAATTTTAACGAATCTACTGATATTTTTTTCGATTTTTACTAGTTTATATTGATGTAGATGCACGTATTTTTATATTAAAATATTAAATTTTTTCGAAAAAAATTTTTCTCTAAGTCAAAATTTTTTAAATTTAGTTAGTTTAGTTACTAAAAACTAAATCGTACTAACTAAACTAACTAAAACTAATTTAGTATTTAGTTTTTTTAGTTCTTAGTTTTTAGTTTTTAGTTTTAGTTATTAAGAAATACTAATTTAGTTACTAACTAATTTCGCAACCCTGCTTATGCCTCACGTTTTCTTAATTTTTTTTTTTTTTTTTTTTTTTTTTTTTGCAACTCGACCGGCTGACCCTTCATAACGAATTAAATATGCATCGGTTATTGCATTGCCTATCCCATACTTTACATATGAGATTGTATTGACTATTTTGTTAACTATTAACATTACACATTATGACTTTACTTTTCAGCGCTACTGATATCGCAGCCGATAATATCCAGCCTCATAGCACTCTTATGCCTAATGCACCTCGCGATTGTCATGAGTAGTACCGTGTCGACGACCTGGCTTAAGCGGCGGTAGGAATCCCGGCTTTGAAGAGTCTTCGGGCGATGCTTGTTGTGAATCTGGGGACTCTCCAGGTTGTGGATTCACGCTGGGGGGAGTACCCGAGTTTTCGTTCTTGATAATATCCGCAGCCTGTTCCATTTATATCAGTATATGATCTCGCAAAGACTTCATGTAGAACGGGAAATAAAAATACCTTTTCTCCAATGGCGTATATTGCAGCCTGGATGTGTGCGCCAGGTATCAATGGTATAACACCGGCATCTACAATTCTCAGGTTCCTCGTACCATACACCCTAAGCGATGGATCTACCACTCCGCCATAGGCTAGTGGTAGCATAGACGTCGTACCGCTTAGATGGAATCCAGTCGTAATTTTCCTCCGCATCGTTTCATCGAGTGCCGTCTTGTTTTGTGCTTCTTCGATACCAAAGCCCGGTGGAGGTGTTGGTTTTAGCGCAGCCATTGGTGGCGTCTGGATGAGACGATTATTGAATTCAAGGCCAATGAGTAACAACTCACAATCGATGGGATGTGAACAGAATCGTGGGTCAATAATAGGCTGAGAATTTTCAAATATGGATGATGAGTTAGCTAGGACCGTGCCGCGGGAGAACGGTTGCATGGCACTGATTGCCAACTGGCCCCAGGACGTCGACATCACCTCATAAGCTGGTGTGTCAGTTCGTGCAAGAAGAGATAGTAGCTCGGTTTTTTGAGCGGCATATCCTTCGTGAAGGGTCGCGTCGTACGAAGACGGCAGTGTGCTTTTTGCATTAGCCGCGTCATCTAATACTTCTTGAACACGTTCCGTTATCCAACTTAAAGCAGGCAAGGCAATAGCATTCACCATTGGCGCCGTCCAAGGTCCTATTGTACGTAAGCTTCTTCAATGGAGATACATCTGGTGAGGAGACAAACCTGTGCGGTTGGCTAGGTATTCCTCCCGAACAGCATCACGCGTGCTTCCTACAATATCCCATGCTGAAAACACATCGGGCGAGGAATCTTCTGAATAGTTAATGAACGACCTAAAATGAGAGAAGCCGATAGTACCTACAATCGTAAACAGGTTCCAGGGTAGGATGATCCTGCAAGTTGCTTCCTACTCCAGGCAGGTCAATGGCCACATCGACTCCGAGACTTTTTAGAAGCTTTGCCGGCCCAATGCCGGATATCTGCAGCAATACCGGCGAGAAAATGGAGCCAGCAGCGAGAATTACCTCCTTCTTACACGTGGCTATGATTGTATCGACCGTCTGGTTGGTAGCAAACTACAATATCACATATGTTAGCAAAGGCACTAGATCGATATAGACCTGAATTTGAGTACTAATGTAAATACTTGCCTCAATCCCAGTTATTCTCAAGCCAGGTACACTAGGGATGGAAGTTGAACTCGAGGAATTCTTGCCACCTTTGCCGTATAGGATACGGGTGACGGCGTGACCAGTGATCAGGTGTAAGTTTGGACGTTCCAACACGGGATCGAGGTAGGCGGTACGGGCATCGGAACGAGATTGGTTTTTTGCCGTCATGCTGCTGGGGACAATGCAGGCACCCGTGGCGTCCCCGCTATTTGGGTCCTCGTTAACGGGTATCCCGAGTTTTTGGATACCGCTGAGGAAGTTGTCTGCATTTTCACTCCGTCAGTACGAGAATGGATGGGGCGCGGTGTAACGTACGAGATTGGTTATAGAAATACTTTGGATAGCCCACCTCGACCGGCCCATGCAGGCCATGTTCGTCAATAGCTGGCTGGGTGGTCATGGGGATATTTCGTGTTGGTTTGTTATTGATTTGTTTGGAATAATTTTCGGACTGCATATCTCACACATGAGTTCACCTTGTTCGACTTGGGGAGAAAGGGAAGAAATTAGAAAACACCATAACTCACTTTTCGAAAGTACGGCAAAAGGCCCATCCATCCCCAACCAGGATTGCCAAGATGTTCCCATGCGTCGAAGTCTGCTACTGAGCCCCTTGTCCAGACAAGGCCATTGACTATTGTGCTTCCGCCGACGACATTTCCCTGGGTGAAGACTCGAGTCTCCCCATCAAGGAACTCTTGTGGCGTCATTTCTAGCTTTACTTCATACCTACGCGGATCTTCGAGTCCGACATTCCCGGGTATCGAAATATCCTCCGCACGATCATCACTAAAGCAAGCGCGTGGTTAGTTGAAGGGGGTAGAGTAGTAAAAGGGGCATGGAATGCTTCTTGCAGCCCGGGTCGGGATTATCAACGTACATGTCTCCAGACTCAATCACCAGTACAGATACTATCATGGACATTAGTTCTATGAATATTCGCAATTTGTATTAAATGGCTTGGAAGGACTTGAAGGACTCACCCGACGCGTTCTCCGATAGGCGATTAGCAACGACGAGTCCACCTATTCCTGCGCCCACGATGATGTAATCGTAGCTATCAAGGAGAGACAGGGCGCCATTGGTGTTTGGAAGGATGCGTACACCAGATGTGAACGAGAGCAAGAAGCTGCTTGTAAAAGCAAGAGTGATAGGCGACAACATGGTCAAGGATTTGTTGAAGGATGAATTTTTGAAAGCAAATACGTCTCATAAGATGGGGTTAGAGAAAAATTTTTGGAATTTTCTTGTTAAGACGCGAAGGAGTATTTAGTCATTTAAAAACGAGACCCTCGCAGATAGTGTTGGCGGTTTAATAAACAAACACGCAGTCCCGTACGAGGGGCCCATGGCAACTGACCTGAATCATGGACTTAAGTTTTACTTCGTCGATGACTCCAAACGTACCAATAACCGATATTTTCTCTATTAAAGAAATATTGAGTATGCGTACCTAATTAATTATTATTCATGTCCCGGCCTGAGGTTGCCCCCTTTGTAGGAGGCTGGGGGCTTATCTGAACCTCCTCATACAGCATCAAAGACTGATTTTGCTGCTCGGTAGAAATATAACGTATAACCTACAATTAATAGCCGGGTAACTATTTGGAAATAATCTATGTACTTTGGAATGAGAATACAATCGTCAATTACTCATATTTCTGTATCTTGTCAAGTTTAGGCGCACTATGGAGGTTCAATGGAATACTTGCATTGCTATGACCCATCGTCACTTTCAGCTTCTTTAGGTACTTACGAAGGCAGTTTTATTCTAAGGGTTTCTTGTGAATATTTGTTCCTCTTACGTTGTTCATGCACATTGATTGTCGCGGTTACAAGTAACTCTTATTACTCTTGCGTGAAGAGGAACTGGTATTGTATCTCGTCTCGAACACAGGCTTACAAATTCCATAGGTACCTACCTAAGTTAACTATTACTAGTCTAGCTTTGGAATAGTAGAGACTTACTTATAATGCGGCGCCAAGTTCTAATAGTTTATATCTACTTACAGAGCTTAGAGTTGGCAGAGGCCAGTGAAAGTTTAACTCATCTGTAATGTTAAATCCGTCTCAAGTCGGAAAACTAATATATGAGGGAAGATATGAAATTAACAAGGTAGTTAACTACCGGATACAAGGTGGAAGAATTGATGATAATTAATAGATATTTCTTATACGTATTATATACAATGCACCCCGCAGTGATACACTGGCACCGGGTTAAGAGAGTTGTACTACACGAGGAGTTTCTGAATCGAGAGAGTGGTATTACTTCTTAGCCACTCAACCATGGTATGTAGGTATATCTGGAGCGAAATTGTGGGAACCGTACTGTCTGACATACATATAAACACGATTTCTAATCGTCTCGGGGCCATTTAAGGGAAAAGAGAAAATGCTGGACGAGATCTTGCTCGACTATTGGCGATACCAATTATCATTAAATCAGGGTTGAATGGATGTAGTGTTGCAGGCGGCGAGGACTGAGCCATTTCTTCAGTCGTGATAGTTGCATAAAAATGACACTATCTCGACTACGAGGAGGCCTCTCACTCGGCGTAAAGACTTCCTGGGTGACGAGGAAAAGGCAAGAAAGGAAATCCGATGGATATCACTTCTCAAAAAAAAAAAAAAAACTTCACTTTGATGTCACAATTGGTGGGGTCTAGACTACACGCACCTAAAGGTAAGGCACAAATTGAAAGGAGGTTTGGAGTAGAAGGTAGAAGGTAGAAGTAGTGTACGGGGTTCCCTGATCGGGGAAGCTTTTTTTTTTTTTTTTTTTTTTTTTTTTTTTTTTTGGGGTCAGCCGATAACGGTCAAGTAATCGGAACCTGCAGGTTTTAATGCTTCAAACTCTTTAGCGCAAGTATATTCTACCTTGTACCTGCCACGGCATTGTTAGCGCGTGCCTTATCGGTTCTGTTATCGTATCCGGGTCTGGATAACTTGAGTCACTGGAATTTAAATTGTTCTTATTTATAAGTTCATGTCCCTTCTTCCCTCTGGGTTAGAAATAATCCCTGAGTCAAATCCAGTTTCCCTGGTTCATCTCGAAGAAATTGGAGAGAGACCTGATATGTGGTGGTAGCGGTTATCCTTCGTTAAACATTCGAAGGTCCAAAATGCTCTGCGCGCTATGACAATGCGACTCATGGCCTGGAAGAGGGCAATTTCAAACTTGAATGTGAGTGACATCGCCAGATTGCGATTTTACATGTTATGTGTGGCCCCGATTCTAGGAGGACCAGCCAGACCGCAAATCTTTCAAAATATCCTTCAAAATATATAAAGATATAATAATCTTGGTGGTTTCAGAATATCTGGCTAACTGTAAATAGACGCCGTCAACCACGGACCTTAGTAGGATCAATGGCTCAAACCCGTTGTCGTTGCGCTCTGCGCCGAGCACGCCACCAAATTTCTGTGGGCACTCGATAACATTTACTTCCCCATATACTTCAATTTCAAAATCGGAAAAACAGAAGAAAAGCCTCGATAGGGTATTGAATCTCTCCACTTAATCAACTCTGAAACTATTTTGACCCTATCTCTAGGACTTCTTCGTATCAGTCCTTGAGACTTCAGTAACCAAACGAGATGCTAAAGCATATATGAATAGATTTGTGCCTCTATTAGAAAAGAAAGGGGCGACAGGGTTCAAGCAACGTGCAGCTCAGAGTCGTCCAGAAAATAACACAGACGCTATTAAAGATGCACCTAATATTGAGACCATTGCTGCGCAAACGAAGTTTACTCACGGACCAAAACCTGAATCGGATCTTGCAATTCAGGTTCCTCTGTATGTTGCGCTGGTTAAATTCCGCGCTCCTCAGGAAGTCAGCGATGCTACTTTAGATGGCGTAGGGAAGACTCTTAGCCAACTCCGAAAACTTGGATTGATCAGCATCGTCGTGGTTGAAACTGGTATTGCTGGGGAGAATGAGGCCCACCGACGTCAAACGGCCACTGTGCAAGCTAATCGCATCGCGACGGCAATAGACAATTATGACGCACCCGGGGCACGGGTTATCGACTCACCACTTACCATAGAGACCTTACCAGAGGATGACTCTTCGCCATTTACTTCGCGCGGCTTATTCGTTGGTAACGCTCACGATCTGATGGCTGCGCTGCAAGAGGAGGTGATCCCCATTATCTCCTCTTTCGGGTATACCGCCGATGATTGCGCCGTTAAACCGGTTAGTGCCAATGATGCCATCCTGGCTTTGACGAGACAATTATCAGGTCTCCAATTCCTGGGCCAGCCGGTTGAGGATTCAAAAGCAATACAGACATCGAGATCTGCTGAGGTATATCGACTCATCGTCTTGGATCCTCTCGGGGGCATCCCCGCGAAAAACCGGGCTACTGGGAGACACTTATTTTTGAACCTAGAGCATGAGTTCCAGGAGGTTCGGAATGATCTGACAAACTCAGCATCACCAAACTCGAATATCTCAAGTTCGGTTAATGCACAGCACCTGGAGAATGCTGAGCTGGCAAAGAATGTCTTGTCCTTGCTGCCACCAACTTCCTCCGCAGTCATCACAACTCCCCAGGAAGTAGCAAATGAGCGACCTTTGGAGGATAATGGCATTGACTGGGCACTTGTCGGGACCAGACGAGGACAGAACCCGCTGATCCATAGTCTCCTAACTGACAAGCCAATTCAATCCTCGTCACTGCCGTCCGAACGCTTCAGACCCGTTACCTCTTCGAGCGGCATGGCTCAGATCGGCTCGCTAACAACTTTGGCCAAACGTGGAATGCCCTTGACTATATTCCCGGATCCACGAGTTACCCCATGGAAACCACCCCAGCCAGGGCAGAAGCAGCTGAATCTCACAGATCCGTGTATAGATCTGCCTAGGCTCGTGAACTTGATTGAGGATTCCTTTGGTAGGAAGCTCGATGTAGACCATTATTTGAAAAGGACACATGGAAATCTAGCTGGCATAATTATTGCAGGGGAATATGAGGGTGGAGCTTTGTTGACTTGGGAGAAGCCTCCGGGGATAGAAGGTTCCGGAGCAGACGTTCCAAGCCGCCTCGTACCCTATCTGGACAAGTTCGCGGTTCTCCGCAAGAGCCAAGGGGCAGGGGGGGTGAGCGATATCATATTCAACGCCATGGTTCGAGACTGCTTTCCTAATGGGGTTTGCTGGAGGAGTAGAAAAGACAACCCTGTCAACAAATGGTATTTTGAGCGGTCGAGGGGCTCTTTGAAGCTAAGCGGCATGAATTGGACCATGTTTTGGACGACTCCGGGCTTGGCTTTGGACGAGCAAAGATTCAAGGAGTACGAAAGTGTCTGCCGTAGTATCGAGCCGTCATGGGCGGATTAGAAAGTCGTTGATTGAACCGTAGATAAAGCAGAGCGATGAGATTTAGTAAATTACTACTGTCTACGAAGGTCCGGGCCAAAAGTCTTGCACACGTCGCTTAGGTAAGCCACGTGTGAATATAAAGAAACCATACGGTATTACGCTGGTATGTAGCGCCTATCATCACTATAAATATAGTGGATAGCTTCCTAAAACTTAGCGGAGGGGCCACTATCCGACCCCTAAGCCAAGACGGAGCTAATACAGTGCTGGTAGTATCGAGGACGTTGAATTAGATTGACAGGGATCTGGGCATGTGCAAGACTTTTGGCCCGGACCTTCGTACCTATGTAGGATACTATACCTATCCTGTCTAAGAGTTATGAATACCATGAATACCACAAATTCATTCACAACATACGTTTATTTGGGTTACCGAGAGTATATTGGCATTATGACCCAACCACTAGGTTAGATGGTAGCTTTTTCAGCTGGTGCTAATTTGTCAGAAAATTAAAAATTTTGTAACGTTGGCCTTGGTCACGTATTATTATATGACATTGTATTGGACAAATATTGAATGTTTACGTACAGGTATCTGCCTATTCCCTGATCAACTCACATGCTTGAGGTGGCTACGGAGTATATGTGAAAAGGAATTTTTGAGGGGAAAAAAAAAAAAAAAAAACCTCTGCACTTAAAAATCTGAGTCATATCATATCATCGAGTTCTCCTTATTGCTGCTGCTGCTGCTGCTGATGATGATGATGATCAATACCCGGCGTCTCTATATGAAATGAGCTGTAATGTTTCTTTCTGTACACGTAGCATACAAATGATGTGAATCTGGTATCTAAGCAAGTATACCTAAGAGTCTTGTCGGCAAGGCGGCAAAGCGGTCAGTACTGAAAAACCCCACCATCGTGGTTGGCATTACATAGTATCAAGGCTTGGTGGGGGGGAGTTAGGTGGGCTTAAAAGGGGTGAGCTGAGAGAGGGAAGGAGTAGGAATAGATGAATACTAACTAGATTCGGCCGTGGTTTAACTTATCGATGTATCTTCCCCATAAGATTCTTTAAGTTGTAAAGAAAGAGCGTAAACGATAACGAAGTCGATTGGAATGAAAACAACCCAGAAGTATCAATAGAATGTATATACATAGATGTGCATATAGATATATACCTACCAGCCCCTTCGACTACATATATTGTACATAATATTTTTCATACTCAAAATACTTGTTCACGATAAAGAGTTACTTGAATTAGGTACGTGTAACATTGTACACATGTACATATTAAAAAAAATAAGAAATACTTGGAACTTCTTAGTCACCAAAAGATTTCAATAGGTATCTCATCTGGGTGTATTTAGTAAAGCGAGGCTGGTATGATGTGGCGCTGAATGAAAAGCCAAGAGAGCCTTATAATTAGTATAGATAGAAGTCGAAATGTCCAGAACTTTCGCGATAAAAGAATTCGATTAACCCCCCGGGGTGCGATAAGTGAGGGGTAGTATTAGATACGCTAAAAGTTGAAAGTCCTTTTGCGACCTCCCACTTCGCAGTTTCGGGCAGCTTTTTTTTTCCCCTACCTAGAATCTAAGTTTTTTTTTTCCTTTCGGGACAAACACGATATTTCAAAACGAAAGATTCACCGGATTCTGTCTCCTGTTACACTTAGACCGAATTCGATAAATTATCTCGTATTAAATCGCATTCGATTGACGAAGATTCACTCGTAATTCTAATCCAGTACAAGGTAAACGACTCGCGACGTTTCCTGACCTCCCCGCAGTCGAATATCAAATTTATTTGTTTACACTCAGTCTTGTTTCATACATCCAAGCAAGATGAGCGTAGTCGGTAGGTTACAAGTCTAGTTACTCAGAAAGGCTTGAAGAAATTGCTGACCCCCTTGGTTATCATAGGCGTTGATTTCGGAACTCTTAACACTGTTATCGCAGTTGCCAGAAATCGAGGTGTCGATGTCGTAAGTAACCCGTTACGGACCTACCCTGTCTTCATAAATCTACTTAACTTGGATGCGCCGTGTGGTGATGATCAACGAGACTGACAATATATCTAGATCACCAACGAGGTTTCAAACCGAGCCACTCCGTAAGTTGAGCACCCTCATCATGCCCTACATATGTATGCATATAGTAGTTGCTAACATATTCGCTTTTTAGTTCGTTAGTTGGATTTGGCCCCAAATCTCGATACCTCGGCGAACCAGCAAAGACCCAAGAGATCTCCAACCTTAAAAACACCGTCAGCTCTCTCAAGCGCTTGGCCGGCCGAAGCATTAGTGATCCAGACGTTCAGATCGAGCAGCAATATGTCTCAGCCCCCCTCGTCGACGTCAACGGCCAAGTTGGTGCCGAAGTAACGTACCTAGGCAAGAAAGAGAAGTTCTCAGCCACGCAGCTGACGGCTATGTTCTTAAGCAAGATCAAGCAGACAACACAGAACGAACTGAAGTTGCCTGTTTCTGATCTAGTCATAAGTGTACCTGCCTGGTTCACGGACACCCAGCGAAGGAGTCTCCTTGACGCAGCCGAAATTGCTGGCCTTAAGCTCCTCCGTGTGATGAACGACACTACCGCCGCTGCTCTCGGCTACGGTATCACAAAGTTAGACTTACCTTCGGGTGACGAGAAGCCTCGCCGCGTGGCGTTCGTCGATATCGGTCATGCAGACTATTCTTGCTCTATTGTCGAGTTCAAGAAGGGCGAGCTGAGCGTCAAGTCTACAGCCTACGATCGCCACTTCGGTGGACGAGACTTCAACCTGGCCTTGGTTAACCACTTCCAGAAGGAATTCAAGGGCAAATATAGGATTGATATCACAACTAACCCCAAGGCGATGGTCCGCGTTGAGGCTGCTGCTGAGAAATTAAAGAAGATCTTGTCCGCCAACCAGCAGGCACCCATGAACATTGAGTCGCTAATGAACGATGTCGATGTAACCGCCATGATCACACGACAAGAGTTCGAAGCACTGGTAGATCCGCTACTAAGCAGAGTTACTGTGCCATTAGAGCAGGCTCTTGCCGAAGCAAAACTCAACAAGGAGGATATCGACGTCATCGAGTTAGTTGGTGGCTGCACGCGTGTCCCTGCTATCAAAGAGCGAATCCAGGCGTTCTTTGGAAAACAGTTATCGTTCACTCTCAACCAGGACGAAGCTGTCGCTCGAGGTTGCGCCTTCAGCTGCGCTATTCTGTCACCGGTCTTCAAGGTCCGTGATTTCTCCGTCCTGGATATCGTTAACTACCCTATCGAGTTTTCTTGGGAGAAGGACGTTGATATTCCGGACGAGGACACGAGCCTTACCGTATTCAACAAGGGTAACGTTCTTCCCTCTACGAAGATCTTGACCTTCTACCGTAAGCAACCATTCGATCTGGAGGCCAGGTATGCCAATCCTGAAGATTTGCCCGGAAAGATGTCTCCCTTCATTGGCCGATTTTCTGTTAAGGGTGTCAAGGCGGATCCCAAGACCGAATTCATGATCTGCAAGCTCAAGGCCAGAGTCAACATCCACGGTGTTCTTAACGTGGAGAGCGGCTACTATGTTGAGGACCAAGAGGTTGAAGAAGAGATCAAGGACGAGAAGAAAGACGAGGGAGATAAGAAAGATCCTGACGTAAGTAATGCTAAGTTATCCCGTAGCGGGCTCAACTTGAGACGTCCGCGTAAAAGTTTATGTCTTTATAGAGCACTGTTAGCTAACCTATATAATAGGCCATGGAAACCGACGACAAGAAGGGAGACGAAAAGCCCAAGACTCGAAAGGTCAAGAAGCAAGTTCGTAAGGGTGATTTGCCTATTGTTGCTGGTACTACGTCGTTGGATGAGAGCACCAAGAACGCCTTAACAGAGAAGGAGGCAGCGATGGTCATGGAGGACAAGCTCGTTGCCGACACTGAAGAGAAGAAGAACGAGCTGGAGACGTACATCTACGACCTGCGTAACAAGCTGGATGACCAGTACGCCGACTTTGCCAGTGAAGAAGAGAAGGATAAGTTGAGAGCGAAGCTCACAGAGAGTGAGGTAAGTGTCTTGTCTTCGATCTAAGTTGAATTTTGATAACAGAAACTAATACTATCTAGGACTGGTTATACGAAGAAGGTGAGGATGCCACCAAGGCAGTTTACATTGCCAAGATGGACGAGATCCGAGCCATGGCTGGCCCCATCACACAACGCTATTTCGACAAGGTAGAAGCAGACCGTCAAGCCCTGCAGGCCAAGCTTGATGCCGAAGCTGCTGCCAAGAAAGCCGCCGAGGAGGAGGCTCGAAAAGCAGCCGAGGCAGAGAAGGGCGAGGCTCCTAAAGACGAGGAGATGACTGATGCTGAGGCGCCTAAGGCTGAGACTGAAGAGGCCCAGTCGTAGAGTCGACCAAGTGAACTTTCCTCTAAGCGAAGGCGCTATAAATAAAACCGGCACTCTTAACGATCAGATGACGTGTGCATGAAGAGGACCAAAAGAAAAGATTTTTTTAATGACTGCATGGTAGGGGCGGTTTGACGGATACTGGACTTTGGGCATCGTTCAGGGGGGGTTTTACTGTTAACTCCGCGGTGCTTCACGAGGAATAGAATTTTCGTTTTTTTTTTGTTTTGCGGACGGAGGGGGGATGGTATCAGCTCGCAGACTTTAGATAGACCAGATCACGAGGGTTATTTAATAGGTTTGCATTGCTTCCTCAACCTTGTTTTTCTTGTATTCTGTTGATGTGATATGTCATAATGCTGTTCTGAGTTCTGGAAATAGGGGGTTCGGATCCACCCCTGCATTGACTTGAGTAAACTTGTACGTGCGGCACTGCTGATGGAAGCTATTTTGTGCTTGGGTTCCCGTTATATAAAATAAATTGACATAACTATAAGTTACGGATTACAGTTGTTTTTCCCCTTGTTTTTCTCATTTTCTTTCTTTTCGAATCCGAAGTTTTCTGCGGCATACACACTACTCACGGCTGGTTCTATGAAGGTAGATCTTAAATATAGAACTAACCAGACTCACGATATCTCGACACGCTTTCTACCACTTCATCAGGGAACACCTCCAGGGATGTCCAGCTGAGACTTCCTTTGCGGCTCTTCTGCTTTCCCTGATGTACATGTATGCTAGACGGCTCTGGTGGACGTATGAGGGCAAAAGCCCACCGTATCATCTGCGATTCGCATAGCGCGTCCCAGGATCTCGACAGCGTCGATGCTGTGCTCAAGCCGCTTCGAAAAACAAGTCGGCGAGGTACTGGCGTGTTCATGATCTCCGCCGGGGCCCGCTGACAATGAGGATCCGCGAGTGTATATGCTCGCGGAGCCCGGCGGCTCTTGGGGTATGTGTGTTGAAGAGGAAGAGAGATGAATAATCTACCCACGGGGGTAGCTTGACGATGTCGACTACGTAGTTCGATTCGTCGGATGGTGACGCTTTTTTTAGTGACTGCTACTATCCCACAACGCTGATGGGTGTACGTAGATATGGTGAGTGAGGGATTCTTGAGGTTGAAAGCAAGTTATCGTTTCAACATGGAGTATTGCTGTTGCAGAGCAGGGGAGTATAATGTAAACAAAGGCTAATACGTGTTAGGGTAGATAGGTACTTAACTTTAATAGAGGCATAACTACCTCCATGAGAATCTAACATAAACTGTAGATGATCGCAACCTACCTACCTAAGTAAAGACTCAATGCGAGAGAGTTTACTATTAATCAACTCGTATCCGGATGATACATGTAGTCAAAGCCTACCTAGGTGTTTTCATGTCTTGATTAGAAGGATAATAACGCCTAATATAAGACAACTACCTGGGTACCTATAGTAAGATGAAGATGCAAAAGTTGTAGCCGGTGAAATCACAATATCGTGATTTAGGTACCTCAAATCCCAAGATATAGACTTTACCACTGCCACTCTATTGTTTCAAATGGTGCCTCCCTTTCTCCTAGAATGTCGTCCAGGATCTGCCTCTTTCTCTCTTCTTCCTCTTCATCAACAAGATGCGGCCCCAACTGAATATCAACACCATTGTCTTCCGTAATATCAAAGCACAGACGGTCATTTAATATGTCCTCGGCCGCGTCGGCGCTTTCCAGCATTTCCATGTTAGGCAGGTCTGCTTCTTCCACGGGGTCGATTTGCTTCCGAGATGGATGCGAATCTTGATCTGCAGCCTTGGATCTAACGCAGGCAATGGGAATGGTGTCGTCTTGGTTCTCAATGTATCCGTTGGTCGACGCAAGCTCCCTAGCAAGTCGCATAATAGTATCCACTTCTATCCCGTGATCCCACCTGATTGATTGATTCAAGTCAACACGGTCCCTTTTCGCTAATTTTATCACCATTTTTGCCATTTCGGGATAATCTTCTTGGGAAAAGGGATGGCCATGATGTAGCCACCGGAATGTATCATACAGGAAACGATTTAAAGAAGGAATTTTCAAACCACTCCTGGTTCGTTTGTCATAGGCGATGTCTAGTAAGTCTAGTGGTATTATGAAGTCGTCTGCAACCCACTTTCTTCGTGATACAAGGATATTTGTGATGCCTCGATGGCCTAGATTCCACGCTATCCAGACTGCTGAAATATACGGAACCTGCCCTGGACCTTCCGTCGCAAGTCCAGACTTCAGAAGAAGCGCAATTATGTCAAGCCGGCCGCAGAATGCAGCCTCAATAACGGCACCATGATTCAGTGGAGGGGCTTTCTCTGACCACTTAACATTTGGATCAGCACCGCATGCAAGCAGTTGGCGAACAATACCAAAATAACCTTGGCCAACAGCAATTCTCAATGCTGTATTTACGCGTCCTGTAATGAGTGGTGTGCTTTTTAGGTCGACACCGTACCGAAGTAAAAGATGAAGTATGTCATGATTTTCGGATATTATCAGTTTACTGAGTGTTTCTTCACGTACAACCCAGTTTCCACCGACGTTCACGTCTGCCCCTGCATCTAAGAGTGACCTCACCAAGTCTATATTTCCCGACTTGGCAGCTAGATAGACAGGCGGGTCGGATAGTATCATGTCGACCGCTCCCAAGGCATTTATATCCGTGCAGGTTTTTGTAAGTCTGATAACCAGACTATTTGAGAAGCCTTGTAAAATGGCAGCCTTTAGAGAGTGTCCGTCAGGCTCGTATCCCAAGTCTAGAAGCGCTTCCACCGCCTCTTCATTACCACTTTTTACCGCCAGGAATAAGGGTGAGACCAGCCATTTATCTGGATCATGCCAATCGTTCCAGTCTGCCAATGCGGGGATGGAAACGTTATACTTAGTAGCGATAGAAATGTCGATTTGATGACGGCGAAACCTAAGCCTCCCTTCTTCGGTCATTCCAGTTTCTTCTTCAAGGCATATTTTATAGCTCCATATGGACTTCGGTAATATTGCAATGTTGATAACCCAGTTACTAGTCTCTCGGATGTATGCGGCGACGTCTATACGCCCATAATAGGCAGCCATGGATACTGCCGTATTCTCTAGAATTTGATCGTAGTATGGGCTGTCTTTGGCGGATCCTCGCCTTGAAAGCAATTCCTTTAATATTTCATCTATACCAATCAATGGTGATCTAACGGTGCTGGTGAGGGCTGCACAGAGCGCGCCTAAGTCATAAAAAGTGATATCAAGAGAAAGAGCGTATCTCATGACTGAAATATCACCGCTTATGATGGCATTTTCCAAGAAAGTTCTTCCATCCGGGCTCCGCTGGTTAATATTCTTGACATCGAGGAGTTGAGCCTGTAGAATGGAGCGTACTATTAGCATGTTCGGCAATCGGAAAGCGTATGCAAGTTCTGCCTGATCCAGCTGGACTCCGCTGTCAATCAGCTTCATGGCAATCCTATGCTGTCCACGTGCCAATGCACCGGTAAGAGTTTTATATCCAGCTCCTACCCCTGATTTGAGTAGCTCTAACGCAGCCAGTTCGTGTCCTTTACTAAGTGATATTTGAAGCGCATCGGCTACTTCGTCCGTTTCCACTCCTAACCGAAGTAGCTGACTGACTAGTTGACATTGTCCGGCTTCTGCGGAGCGGTATAGATCACCACGGGTAGGAGTTGCCCCCGAGTTAGCAAGTAGCAATGCAATTTCCCAGGCGCCAACGTCTATCGCCAAGTGCAATGGAGAGGCGGCATACGTGTATACCGTATCTTCGTCGTCATCGTCATCATCATCATCATCATCATCATCATCATCATCTTCTTCTTCTTCTTCTTCTTCTTCTTCTTCATACATTTTCTCTCCGAGGGACTTCATTTGAAATTCATAGCCGCTGCCAATTTTTTTGGTCTCATTGTGATGATAAATTCGGCATATGTAATTGATATCTGCCCCAGCCCGAATTAATAGCTCTGCTATCGCATATGAATTATAGTGGACTGCAATATGTAGGAGGGAAAACCGAGTAGGACCGACTCCAGAAAACCTCCATCGCTTCGTAGAGCGAAGTAACCACCGTCGAGGACGTCGATCGGCTTGGATCGACGCCCCAAGTTTTAAGAGGAGTCGACACGTTTCAATATTAGCCCAAATTACTGCGACGCTGATAGGATCCAGAGGATCATTCTTGGAGCCAAGCTGCGCTCCACGGCAGTGTAGGAATGAGATGACGCTACTATATCCACGCCTCGATGCGAACATAATCGCATTAGATTTATGTCTGTGGTCGATATCGAATTTAGGACCGGCTCGGTCAAGAATGTGCTTCACTAGGCGTAGAGAAGTATCCTCGTCATCCGTAGTATCATTAGATGAGCTGTTAGACCAGCCATAGCCTGAAGATTTGAAGTTGGCAGCTAACTCTAGACAGGTTATATGGCCAACCGCTGATAAAAGGTCCCAGTCGTCCAAAATCAATTTAGTAACGGCACAAGTAAAACCCAACTCTGCCCCCAATTCACATAATAGGTCAATTATTTGGAAATCTCCTTTCACAATCGCTAGAAATAGCGCCATTGATAATTCGTCCTCACTCTTTGAGATTGCGCCTTGCTGTTCCAGCAATTGGATGAGTTGAATTCTCACGCTACTGTAGGGAGCAAGTATAGCGAACATCAGAGACGAATAATTGTAGGGGTCAGGGTTACGGGGGTCGGCACCGGCTCGAAGCATATGGCGCACAAATTCGGGGGAGCCCTTGTAAAGTGCGTATTGTAACGCTGAACCGTCTTGCCAGCCTCTCTTAGGATATGGAACATGTATGACGGGGCGGTCGGGATTCATTCTCTTATCGGCGTCAAGCAATGCAAAGATGATATCCGCCGCTTCTGTCGCGACAGCTGCCTCATATAGCTTATCAAGTACATATGTCATTGTCAGGCTACCCAGTGAGATTGTGACTATTCTTGTCAGTGTATGTTTCTCAGCTAGACCAGACATGCGAAACACATCCACAAAAGCCCGCGCCTGCTCATAGTAATTTGGGCCGTTCAAGATGAGATTATTTGACGCCAAGAACAAAATGATTTTCAGTATTTCCTTTTGTACTTCGCGGCGCGTTCCAGCCGTTAAGGTGACAGCCCGCCTTAGGTTTTCGTTGGCAAATGTAGGGGGGATGAATTTGTCGAGATGGCCTGCGATACGGTCGACGCTCTTTCTCAATAGAAGAGTTTCGACGAGTTCATCCGAACCTATCATGATCCTCATACTTTGTCGGACGAGTATCTCGAAGGCAGCCCACGCCATATGTGCATTAGATTGGCGTCTCTCGCGTAGTCTTTTGTTCCGTGGCCTGGATTCGATACTGGCCGCGCTTGTGTCATTTTCCAACAATGTCAATCCACACATGAGTTGCGGCAGGACATTTTCGCAGAATTGTACCCATGGGAGATCTTCCGGCCATTCGGGATCCAAAGTTGTAACGGGTGAAGTAGCTCGAGGCGTGCAGATGAAAAGGGGGATATCCGCACCAGGAGGTTCGGGACTCGGGGCTAGCGACTTATTAGAATGTAGCCATAGTATGGGAAAGGGAAATGACTTACGAGGTCTCCATTTGTTATAAAGGGTTACCGCCTTATGGCGGCCCGTCAACTTTTTCACCTTGGCTTGGGGAAGCCGTTTCCCAGAGAGCACTATAGCAGTGTCCTTATTCTGGGATGCCCTCTTTTGGATTGAGTGAGTAACATAGCGCCAGTTTTCAGCACTTAGGTTTTTGCAAAAGGCCCAGTCTTTAAGTTTGGTGCGATATTGCGCCATCCTAGAATATGTTAGAAAAGTGAATCATCTACGATGGTATATTAAGTAAAGAATAGTCATACGTTACGTGAGGGTTTCGTTGCTTGAGGCTCTCGAATACCTCGTCGATTTTACGGTCATTGACGATGTATTCTTCGTAAATGAAATCCTTCCAGTCAAGCCATAATTGATCAGACACGGGAATGTCTCTCGTGATTATGGATTGTTCAGACTCCATGATTTAAAAGGTGAGGTTCGTACTAGAATACTAGCAAATATATCTGAAAGATGGTTGATGAGCTGGTTTGTATGTGTAAGGATCTTGAATTGAAAGTTTATGATAAAGCTGCGGAAGATGTTGATGTAGAAAGGGAGACGATGAAGTTGAGGACGATGGGAATTATTGATCATATATATACCTGGTAACATTCTTTTCCTACACCAACCCATTTACTTATCATCCTCATCCTCAAAGCCCAATCGCCTCCATGGATGGAACGATACGTTAGGTACATTCTGCCATGGGATTGGATAATATCGAAATGTTGATGCAAATCAGCTAATCCCGTCAGACTACTGCATACCTCATTGGTTGTTAACATAATGTGAAGGATCCCATATCCAATCAGTCATCATCCCACCCTCCATAACCCCAAGTAGGTTTGCGCTGGACGCTGCAGCATTCCTTATGCTAGGTATGGTAGTATGGCAAGTCTTGGCTAGTAAGGCTCTCGCTTGGTTTTGATAGTCTTCCGGTGTCGATTGAGCTAGTCACACGAAGCCTCGCTGTGCCGACCTAGGGAGACTACCTATACATAAATACTTTCAAATCGCCGTTGCTATGAATAAGACAAGCAGTACTACAGCACGTAGCCTACCTAGGCACGCATTGTCTGATATCAAAGTAGATCAAAACGGTAGAAAAATCTTACGCTGACAATAAAGTAGCGTGTTGTTACCCCGTAATATACACGGAGGCGTTTACAACAACCCACAGTGATCTTTTTGAGGCTCAAAATTATGCATTAAGAAACGAGATCTTAGTAGATGCATGTAGCTAGGTAGGTATACGTACTTTATGTGGATATTGGCAGGGATTTGCGACCTCATTCTGGGGTTAGTTCAAAAACCTACGCGGCGCTGGTTAGGAACCGAGACGGGGGAATCCGGCGTGGAGCCGTTAGGGAATTACACCTAGAATTCTCAAAGCCCCCATGATGTAACGTAGGAAGGTGGGTAGTTTTAACAACAGGAAACGTTTATACATAGCCGTTCAATAAAGTCCCCAATCCTATACACCGTGAAGTATCTTCTTATAAAATACTCCCAATAATATATTGGCTGCTGAGGGTTGGCCAATTTCGGAAACTCCGCCGCCAGCGTCACAAATTTCGAACACAACCCCGCGCTTAGAATCGGACTGACATTACCCTCCTTATGATTTTGTTATTGGGATGCTGGATGCAATCCTACTTGTTATGAAGAATGACGCTACATATGAAATTCCGATATATTTATAAAAGACCCATCCTAAGTCAGAACTGTTAAGATTGCCTTTCTGGGACGTAGAAAGACTTATTCTTAATCTGATTGGCTGATATGTTGCTCATCGGACCGAAAACGTGCTATGCTTTTACGTAGGTAGTAACTAACAAGTTCTAAATGTCGTCCAATAACGGCTCCAGCCAAGCTAGAGGCGGAGTAACTCCATTCTAAAAGATCGTCTTCTCGCGCTACCTACCTTTAGCGTATCATTCTGCTTTATATATAACTAGACCGACGTATATGATTTAAGGTTAAGAAGTTCTAGCAGAAGGTATTGCCTACCTAGATATCAACTTAATTCACTCTGCAACTAGCCTTAGTATATCATGGCACAGAAAGTCCTTCGTCGCCGCGACCAAGCCGCCGGCAGCGGACTACGAGCTGCCCTTTCGGCTCAGGAAAAGACTGCTTCGCCGTCTCCAATTCCCAGCCCACCCGAAAACGTAAGACCATGTTACGAGTAATAAACTACCTAGGTGGTAGTTAGGTGGTTAGTTGACTTGCTAATTCATTCTCACAGGCAGAAGAAGTAAAAGCCACCTGCGACTCTTTCGTGCTAGAGTCATTCACCGCAGAAGACGCCTGGGAGCTCGGACATCTGCTCTACGCGCGACTACTCCCGTTCTCTTCTCAGAAGCCCACTTTAATCTCCATCTCTCTAGCGAGCGGACAGGTCTTGTTCCAGACTGCCGTTGGCTCCGGCACGGCGCCGGACAACGAGATCTGGGTGCAGAGGAAGAGAAACACCGTGCTGAGGTTCGGCGCGAGCACGTGGTTCCAGCACTGCAAGTACGCGGGCGACGAGGAGGCTTTCCGACTCAAGTTTGGAATGAGTCCCGACCAGGCGGAGAAGTATGCGATCCATGGCGGTGGAGTACCTAGTAAGTGAACGTTTGATTTCTTTCAATTACTGAAATTATAAAGGATTTTGAAAGAAATTGAATTATTATTAACCCTTATTACTGTAGTTCGGGTGAAGGGCGTCGAGGGCGTCGTCGCAGTTGTAGTGGTGTCCGGCCTCAAACAGCATGAGGACCACGGAGTTATCGTTGATGTCATCAATACTAATTGGGAATAATGAACCAATAAACACATCAAAATATATATTAAATTCATCGAGTACCCCTTATATATACGGAAAGAGATCACTAGACTGTAACACATGATATTATCTTAATAGATACTTCTCAAGCCCCCAAAGTACATAGCTGCTTATTCAAGTTGGTTCTCGAATGAATGGCTCATCCTAGAACACCCCTATTCACTTCCGCAGAATCTCCTCGTACTCCGGTAGATCCCACTTGACCTTCTCCTTCAAGAAACCCTGCGCAATGATGTCCAACCTGAAGAAAGCCGCGACCGCCGCGATGGAATTCATAACGCCGATCCCAAACGGCGTCGTCGGCATCATGTTACCCGCCATACCCTTGTCTTCGCCGATGCCCTTCTGCACCTGCTCCATGAACGGGTGGAACCTCTCATCGTAGGCTTTAAGCGCGGCCGTAAGTCCTTCCTTGCTGTTATCCGGCTCGCCGGCGCTGTTCTTGCAGTGCCGACCAATCTCCCCGGCGAGCACGTACGCGCCCACCATAGCGGACGTCGTCCCCATTCCTGTGTTCGCCGTCGGGCAATATGCGGCGTCACCCAAGAGCGCCACCCGCCCGTGGTACCAAGAGTCTAGCTTGACAAGGCCCATGTGCTCGAGGTAGAAGTCTTCGGATTTCTTCATCGCCTGTACTAGCTCCTCGGACTCCCAGCCCGCATCTTTGAAAACCTCCGCCATGGCCTCCTTCTCTTCCTTCACGTTTCCGCGCGGAGCATTCTTCAACCGCTCGGAGTCGCTCTTGCAAGTTAAGTACACCTGGATCTTATCCGGGCTATGCCTCCGCGTCATAATCGCTCGCCTCCCGGTGGCGACGTATGCTGTCGCGAGGTATCCTTCGCCCTCCTCCATCGGCTTATCCGCGGTGAAGTAGGCTACGTAGAGTCCGCGGAGGGGGTGGAGCCCTTCTGAGCCCGACCCGAGCAACATCCTGCGTGTTCGTGAATGTTGCCCGTCTGCGCCGACCACAAGATCGTACCGGCCCTTCTTCCCGTCGGTAAGCTTTACTTCTACTCCGTCGTCGTCTTGTTTGAAGCTTTCGACCGACGTCCCAAAGACGTACCTAGCCCGATCCTTAGAGTGATCATACAAGAGACGACATAGATCTCCTCTCATAATCTCGTAGTCGGTCGTAAAGCTCTGTAGTCCTTTACCAGATTGATTCACCGGGAACAGTGCTCTCCGTTTACCTGCGCGGTTGACTACCTGCAGGCCTTGTTCGGGGACCAGTCTTTCCCGGAAGTCTTTCTCAAGGCCCATGCGCTTCATAACCTCGATCCCATGACCCCGCAGGTCTAGCTGTAGTCCAGTTGTTCGCAGAGCGGGAAACCATTCGAGAACGGTAACTTCGTGGCCGACCTTCGAGAGCCAGAAAGCGAGAGCGCCGCCGGCGATCCCCCCACCGTTAATGAGGACTTTCATTCTCGCCATGGTCTCAGATTATATTGAAAGGATCACACAAGGGTTTCTTTCGTAGAATTAGCCAGATGCAAGCACGTCACGTTAAATAGAACCAGCACTACCCCTTGTTTTATCTTCACGGCATTGTGTTATTGTGATGACCGGTTATCTCCGCCATCTCCTGTCTCGGCCGATCGGACAAAACACATCCACTAACATATTACTAGACCGGCTGTACATGGTAACAAGATATCGTACGAAGGAATTGCAGCTATAAGTTATGCAGAGGCTGGTTGCATATGCAGTAATTTCCCCTTTGACATGTTTCAGTTTCAACCCCGCGAACTCCGAGCGAATCGTGAGTAGTCGCGTTTCTTCGGCGGTTCTTGTTTGAACATATCTTCTCCCTTACTCTAATGTAAGGTGGAAGCAGTCCCAGATGAAACTTCTACTTATTTATTCGAAGGTGGAGAGAGGGGAAGGAAAAAGCATCCAAGGATAATATATGACGTCTTAGAGAGAGCGGACCATAGAATCTTATTGCCAAAAACAGAAAAGAAAAAAAGAAAAAAAAGCAAATATACGGGGTATAGATATAGGTAAGTCAAAATCTCAAGTAAACCCTGAATCCGTCATCAAAAGCTCGAAGTCAAAATCTAAATCCATGCCGTATCCGGGGTCCAGACTATTCGGCGTTAGCCCAATGTTGCTAGGGCACGGCGAGGATATGGTACTCGCTCGCTCCTCTAGTAAGCTAACGCATAGTTCAAGGCTATCTTTGGCACTCTGCGCAATTTTGAGATCGCAGGGGATTCCTTCTTCTGTGGCTTCTACCTGAGCCATAATCATATTGAGGAACATAGGTCCTTTAACGTTGGTCTCGCCTTGACGAATCCGTTCTTCTGATAGGGATTTCATGCCTTCCACTGCTTTTTTAAGGTTTTCAATATCGTGGGAATTCCGATGGTGTACTCCCTCTTTCTGCTGGACCTCAACTTGGGAGATGAGTTCACGAGTAATGACGCTTATGGCATACCTGAATGCTTCTCTGAACATACCCCCACCAGTTGACATAAGACGAGAAAACCCTTCGTCTTGCTCAGGCGAAATCAAGGCCATGGCTGAATCCAGCGTAACTTTCAGCGAATAGTAAAACAACGGATTTGTACGCGCTTCTCCAGCAAAGGGGCAATGAAGAGGGATCAAGAATCGCCGCACCAGGTGGTCAAGTAGATTCCGATGAAATGGTGTGACGCTGGACTTCTCCTTATCTCTTATGAAGCTACTATACGAGCGATATTTATCAGTAAGCTCTGAACTCAAAGCTAGAGTATCCAAGTAAGAGAGTTCGGAATGTAAGCCATTTAGAAGTTGTAGAATTCGAAGACGTATGGGTAATAAGTCGAGTAGAATAAGCTGCAGTGATGTTGATGTATATGTACTTTTTGGGTGACTCTGGAGGGTCGTGGTCGTCTCATCTAATTCATCGTCATTGGCATTTGCGGGCGCCTCTGTGTCGAAATCATCCAAGGAAATTCTAGGCGGCATAGCAGAGTCCAAAGACGATTGTACCACTATCTCAAGTATAGTGGCCCACAATCTTCTGCGGAGTTCTGCTTGCAGGATAGACATTCTTGGCAGATGCTTGGGATCGCGATGCAAGCCTATTTGCATTGCCATATTCATAAGTGATCCAGACGACACCCAGACTAAATCACCACCAATGGAGAATACCTGCCGCGCTAGAACAGTTAGACAGTAAATCTGTATCCCATTAATATCTAAACGATCTTTCTCAAGTGGTCCGGTGAGCCATGTTTGAGCAGCATATACCCATTGATGAACTATATTGCGAAAGCCTGCATCTCTTTCTGCGTGGTCGGAGAGACTTGATCCTATACCAATTACGAGGAGGATTTTTAGGCGCAGGCTGGCCGTGGCGCTCTCTGGGCGGTCCCAAAATTTCTGATAGTCGGACCAAAAGGTGGGAGCATGGATTATTCTATGCGTCGATTCGAATGATTGGAAGTACAAAGTTGCCATCGCATCTGCAACCTCCCGTGTTGGAGGCGCAAGATCAAAGTTGGGGTAAGAGAGCCACCTACTAGGCCGCCCTAGTTTGATACTTCTTGCCATATTCTTGCACTTTTGCAGAAGGGTCCATATTTGGGCATACAGGGCTCCCTTTTCGGTGTCCTGGGGCATAGTTCCCTTGGCAGTATTGGCAGCAGCAACATAGCAGGAAATCAAAGGCGCAAACTTGGGACACGATTAGTGAAATACTATAAAGAATTAAAGGAATATGGTCTCTACCTCTTGGGCTGTGCCTAATCTTAAACTCCAACCCAAGACTCTTGTTTTATTCAGAATTATCTGCGAGTCCCGTAGCCCTAGCTGGCGCGCAAGTATATCCCGTCCATTTTCAGATAGCCCGTTCATGGAAATGGATGCCGAAGACTTAGAAGGGGTATTCTGCCCCCGTTGGAGAATACCCACAATACCTGGTTCCACTTCCGAAGGAGATATATGTGGTTGGGAGCTGCTACGGTCGAGGCTGAGAATGATCGTTCTTGGCCTGTCATTCTGGCTTTCTGTAGATGAAGATCCCAGTATGGCTCCTGCCCAGGGTTCTGTTGCCTGAGATCCAGTAGCATTTGAATCATGCTCTGATGTTGGTCTAACAGTCCCAAGCTCCTGGGCTTGGTTTATTATTGAGGGTGAAGTTGCATGACTTGAAGAACTTGACGTCTTCAGAGGGGAAATACCGGGTCTAAGTGGTAACTGGTCATCAGGTTCATCATTATAGACTCTATAAATGCATCTTAGCTTGGCAGAGACACAATGAGCACATGGCTCATTCCGATTGCATTTGATCTTGCGGCGTCGGCACTCGAGGCAAGATAAGGCCGGCCTTCGACGTCGGCGGGGTTGTCGCTCTGATGACATCGGGACCTCAGATATTTCGGTCGTACTTATCCTTAGTGTGATATCTAAGTACCTAGGTTAGGTACCTAATAGAAGGAGAAATACCTACACGGGTAGGTTGCATACCGTAGTACGAGGTGAAAGATGTTGTTCTTGGAAGCGTAAAAGTCTTAGATCCGGACAATTCGGACATCAGGGGAAAATGCCGAAGCGCTTATGACCGAGAACCCGCAAATCGGGGAAGTATCTTGCTTATCATTGGCCAATATGTTTTATTCCAAGCCCGCTTAGCTCCGTTGTCGATAATCAGAAGTCGCCTCTTTCGATAACATACAAACGGTGCCTAGTAACACAATGCACGTCATAATTAATAGTCCATATGTATTAGAATACATCTATTTTGTTACATTTATTCTATAAGATACATGTAAATGGTTAGAGTCGCACTACGTGAAAAGGGTACTAATATTATATAATGAAGCAGAAGACGTCACCTTAGATCTAAACATGATGTCCAAGGTATAAGTGAAAGTTACTTAGGTGCAGTTATTTCTTTAAAATGCTGCCATATTACCCGACCCTATATTTGGTCTTCATTTTGATATGAGAAAAAGACATCTACCTACTTACTTAAGTACGTTATCCCTCTGCCCCTGTCACGTAATATTGAGTTGAACCCTGACTTACGTTAGAAAAACGCCAAGATAACATAGTACACCCGTAATACGCTAGTAAGGATCCATCTATAGCCTAGTTGTGGTTGTGCATATGCGCCAAAGATAGAAAACATCTTGACTTTAGCTCTGCCCTGCCGGCATCATGACCTTGTCCGAAATGTGCGAGTTTGTCCGCCTCTGACTAACTTATAGATTCCAGATCAGCATGTTAAGTTGTCTCTTCACTGTAATTTCGCCCTCGCGCATATAATGTAACGCGCGTTATAGACATGTTGGTTCATTTAAAATTCCATTTCGGGACTTGAAAATCTTGATGCCTCAAGTTAAATATAAACCCCCTTGCGCCACACTCTCGCTCCAAGTTGTAGTGACGAGCTTCGCGAATGTCACCCAAGTTCTCAATATTTATTTCAGCTGAGCAATTTATACCTATAGCTTGAAACATAAATGCTTCATTTCATGCTCTTTCTCTGTCAAAAGTCATCAAAAATATATTACTATCCCATTCGCATTGTTACTTGTACCAGAAGACTTATTGGTATGTTACTATATAACCTCCAGGGCTAATAAATAGCTTGTTTCGTCTAATTGCGTTAAAAGTCTAACCTAGAGTTCTTCAGACAATTAGTTGTTTGATATCCGTCTAATTATATCATCATGGTCACTCAAAGCGCCAACGTAAACCCGGATATAACTGTCTTCCGTGGATTTAGAGAAACCGGGCAACACGTATGGTCGCCGTACGTCATCAAATTAGAAGCGCGATTGCGCTTTGCAGGCGTGCGCTATGACACGGGGGCTGGCTCGCCCAAGACAGCGCCCAAAGGCAAGGTCCCATACATAGAATGTCGCGATCTATCCGCATCTTCTCCGTCTGGAGAAGCAAACGGTTCCCAACAGAAAGTTAAAATCGGCGACTCCGCCATCATCGCTAAGACCCTGACCGAATGGGGCATCCTTCCGGATCTGAACGGCGCGCTAGATCCGTCGAAAAAGTTACAAGATATGGCACTGATAGCTTTGCTGGAGAATAAGCTATACTTTTACCACGTAAGTTTCCTTTTCGCGCCATCATTTGTATCTAGGTAGCTTTTTACATATATCTAACACCTTACTAACGGTGCGTTAGACTTGGGAGCGTTGGATTCAGAATTATTATACTATGAGAGACCATGTGCTATGGCCGATCCCGTATCCGATACGCATCATTGTGGGCTTATTAGCTTATCGCGCCAACCTTGCTATGTTGAATGGTCAGGGCACCGGCCGATTTACCGAAGAGGAAATCGCGAAGTCCAGGCGCGAGATTTGGGAAGCAATTAGTGCGCAACGTGAGTAGCTTTTGGATCCCCTAATTAATGTCCTAGTGGCTTGGTTGGAACATGTTCAAGAAGTCTAAAGATTTCTAATTCTGTTTCACCGACCGCTTTAACCTTTTTCTTACGCCTGATACGAAGAATGGAAACTAACCGGCATGGCACAGTCATAACGTCGCGATCTAGCAGCAAAGGTGGCAACAATGAGCCATTCTGGGTCTTAGGGGGAGAACAACCAACAGAAGCTGACACGTGCCTCTTTGGCTTTATTGTGTCTGCTTGGATATGTACCGCGTAAGTAAATGGTACCCTTTCTTTTAGTCCAGCCCATACTAACCACGATACTTTGCTTCAGCGGCCCCAAGTCTCGCGACACTATTAAAGAGTTCCCCGTGCTACTGGACTATGCGGGACGTATCCACGATAAGTATTTTCCGGATTATGAGAAATGGACTGTGTGACGGAACTGGGTTTGTAGGTGTGCAGGTAAATTAGAGCGATGCAAAGTTACAACCGCATGAGGGCACGAAACTTTCTGAAGATAAGATGAAAATACCACGGAATTTATTTCGTTAGAATAAACATACCTAAGGTATCTAGCTAAGGTATAGTGTGAGAGATACCATTATTATAAACCTTTGACCTTTACTGGATATCGATTTTGATAACTCTGCGTCCAACCATAATACCCTCAAGCGCATCCCTTCGGTTCGCAACAATGCTCTCCCCAAATTCAATTTCGCCGCCTCGTTTATTATAAAGCTACGGATTTAGCTATCAGATTCGGTCTTTATAGGTAAGCCATATAACTTACTTGATATGTCACGACTTCTCCCCCAATAAAATAGTCCCGAACAAGAGGTTGACAGTAATAAGATGGCTTGGTAGCTTCCTCTTCAGTGTCTAAAAGGGACTTTCCATCTAGTAATATATCGTTTTTCATCATATAGGCCCGAAAAGGACTATATACCCCTTGATACGGACCACCTGTAATGTTTTCCAAGGGTATTAGTCTATAGTGACACGATAATTCGAGGTATACCTAGTAACTCACATCTAATCCTGCCAATTAGAAAGCTTAGAGGATCGTCGTTGTAGACAACCAAGGGCGAAACGGGCCCGTTTCTCCCGAGCTTGACATGGATCTCCAATGGAATTTTGCCCTGCGCTTCTCGAAGTCTCCGAAGTAGAGCGCCATATGGAGTGAAATCGCGTGGCTGCAAGTGTCCGCACCCTCTCGGTGGCCATGTTAATAGCGGAGAGGGCCGTGGTAGAGTCATTCCCACACGATAATAACAGTCCAGATCCATGTTGCGTCAATGATCGAAATAGTTAACTAGTTGTCAGTTATGGTGACTACTTATGTTATATCACAAAGGTATCAGAAGGAATGTTTCTATGCGAGGAGGCATTGGGAGAATTTATATGTCTGCCTACCTCGTCAATGCTCTAGGGTTAGTGGGACTGTTGAGCCTTATGACTCCTTCAGTTCAAAGCGCTGTAAAGTTACGCGCTGTATTCGGGGATGAAAGTTCGAAAAGCTTCAGAGACTAGAATGTTACAGCTTTAAATAGGTAGATTTGACTCCATAGGAAAATAATATCCTTTACATTTAGCCCAAGAGACTGCCATTAAACCTAGATAGTTCCTCGTCTAATACACAGGAGCCAAGCCCTTGCTTTAATCGCATTGCTATCGATTTACTAGTTATAGTCTAAAAGTTTACGATAGTTCATAGATTGACGCTTGGCAACCTCGAGAAAACCGTAGTTGTCCTAAGAAATTGATACCTAAATAAGATTGCATCAGAAATACGTAGGTACGTATCAATGCGTGGTCACACCACGTTCTCGGCAGTACTTCTCTACTTCCTTTTGCAAGCTTTGCTTCTGTCTATCAACAAGTTCCATAATGTCCCGATGCTCGGGCCCAAGGTCCATGGGGCCAGTTCGCGCACCGACGTTGTTAGCAATCTCGGTCATCTCCTCCATGACAGCCTGGAGTTGGTTGGGGAGCCAAGTCACGATCGGACTGCCTCCTGTGGCCGTGGGATGCGAAGTCTGCTTTAGGATGTACTCGCGAGCGAAACACCAGTGCCGCCACCTAAAGTCACGAACCTGGTTCAAAGCGTCGATCCAAAGTCGCCGGGACTCCTTTACTAGTTCCAGGTCTTCATTTGCCATTTCTGATTGGTGTTCGATACCAAGAGCTAGAGCAAAGTCCTTTACACGTAATTCTTCTGAGCACTTCTTCACTTCAGCAAGGAACTGGCGGTGATTGCTTGGTCTGTAATCCCTGAAGTCCTTCAAGATTTCGGTAAGAGGCGTGTTTGGCATTTCAACTTGAACTATACCAAGGAGTTAGCAAACACTGTCCATCAAATGCTTTAAGGGGATCTTCCCGTTACATACGAAAGTTGTCCATTAACGGAATCATAGTGTCGTTCGCCCCACTTTCACCCCTGAAGCTCAAAGGTTTGCCGTCATTGACGTCCTCGTATATAACTCCATCAGGAAACATCGACTGAGATGTGATGCCGAATATGAAAGTACGGAAACTGGTATAAGATCGCGGCTTGGATTTCATCCACATCGTTTCCATGACACCGTTGACCTTTTTCATGGCATCCACAACAGTGCGCAGGCCCTCATTGAATGCTGTCCTCTGCTGTTGGGCAGAAACCTTCTCCGTATTGTCAAGAGCGCACAAGCATGCCATTGTGCCGCTAACTAAAGGCCCGGAATTCTTCACCATGTCTATGTGCACTAGTACAAAACCAGCTTCGGAAGAGGCAGGATCCAAGCCATGCTCAAAAGCCCGAATGAGACGCAAGTTTGAATACTCGAGGCCTGCCTCTGGGTTCTGAAGGCGATAATTAAAAAGGGCATATGAACCCGCGTACTCCATAAAAGGTTTGAAGCCAGCACTATGCGAAGTTAGTAAGCGCCAATTAATGCGACTATGACCATGAAGACCTACAGCTCAGCACAGCGAACAATAGGTCGCGATAGTTGAGCCGGGAGGAAGGACCTCCCTAAGCCATATGGCTCACCCTTGATGAAACGCATGTGGCATGGCTCTAGCAAGAACGCTGATGCTAGAAAAGAATAGTCGCGATATAGAGCGTTCATCATGGGAAGATTATCACGATACTTCTCGACTTGGTCAGTCAGGTCAGGGAGATCTTGCAGTACAGCATCGCCTAGCTGGCCAGTAGCAAGTAATCCAGGCTCGCCTGACTGAGTCTTGACAGGCATAGCTTGAAGTAGAGTCTCTACGGGCTCAAACTCGGGAGGGAGAGTTACGATGGGGTCCATTCGTGCCAAGAAGCCCCGAGTTGTTGAGACCATGAAGGCAGGGAGAGAGACATTATCAGGTTTAGTGTCTTCTAGGACCTCAAAGGATGATTTGGGAATGAACATATTGGAATTTTCGAAGCGCGAAATTGATGATTAAGGGTATATGTATATATGTCAAGAACTTGGTGAGGGAGCTTAAGGTATGAGGGTTAAATATTTGACTTGAATGCCGGTCGGGTTCGCGTGCTAATATAGACCGTGGCCGGAACAGTTCCGGCCACGACAACACAATGCGGAGTTGGTGATCAACTAAGTTCCAGGACCTCCGGATCCTGTTTACACGTGCCTGGCCGGAACGATTCCGGCCTCAAGCGAGACCGGATTCCAAACGCCATCTTCCTTTTCTTAACTTCATGGCCGGAACTTTTCCGGCCTAGATGTTAAGACCGAAGTCGGGTATATACGTGCCACATTTTGTAAACTTGATGCAAACTCCTTCTTATCTTTACCTCATCGAAATGAGACAAGGGCTAATCAGAGTTTCGACTTATCTCTCCCCTTGACCGAGTACCAACTCTTACAACACCCCCTCCTTTCGGGACTGACTAAAGTCTTAGACCATCCAACAGAAGAAGATAAAAGAGTTCACGAAACATCTATATAGTTACTATCCATATGCAAGGTTGGTCAACCCAGCATTATATGAGTTATCCTCTGTTTTCTTAGGCGGTCAACTTTCGGTTGCTAGAGATCACGCTGAGGATGTAGTCATCCACTACCTAAGGCAGTGGTATGGTCTATATAACAAAGGATCGCGCTCGCTTGTTCATTAGGGTTACGTAATTAAAATCCATCAGGAGGGTGAAGCTTAACCTTATCCCCGGTAGGTGGTGGGAAAAGTGGAACCACCAAGCCCGGTGAAAACCGGCCGTGGCCGGAATCATTCCGGCCTTTGACATAATTAATACGGAGGTCCATCACGTGGATTCGTCAACGAAATTTCACAAAGCATTTATATAAGGTCTGAATTGAAGTTGGGTTCATTATATTAGGCACTTTTTACTTTAGTATTCTTCTCCCCTTGAAATGAGTTAATGGGAAATATTATAAGAATTATCGCTTTAACTAATTCATTTCAATCAACATGTTCTTTTAGGTTCCAAAGCTGTATAATTATTTCTAGTGAACTTGTCAACTGATACAATCTCTTCTGCGGACTTTCTAAGATAATATGCGACCAGTTATCGACGATTGGAAGAGCTGAATATTGTTCCTACGAATATGACAGAATAGAAAAAGCTACGATAAACTATAAGAATAGAAATCCCATTCCATTAACAACACTTGAAATCCTTTTCCATAGATAGCTTAATTAAACTAACTCTAGCAAGCAACTGTATTGATATAGTATATCGTTACAAGTTATTATACCCAAGAATTTGGTTGTATAACCCAATTGGAGCAATTTCTTGCGAGCTTATTATGTACTAATACTGTTACGGCACCTTCGCGATTCCGAAGTTATAAGATCGGGTACGCTAACTTTATAGATGGAATATGTGACCATTCGCTAAGAGAATGTCCAATCATAGCGGGGTATAGAAGCACTTGGCCTTCCCTCAAGGGGTGGATCCACTTAGTATAAACCAATCCGATCCTTTCCAACATCAGGGGTCAGACTATAGCTGAATGATTCCATAAACTTCAATTTCGGGACGACCGGTTTCTATTGGTCCGCACGATCAACCTTGTCAGGCGTTTTTTGCCTTAAAACCATTCAGCTTCCTCTAGAATTGAAGCCCTATCGCCGTCCCTCTTACTCCGTCAGTAATTTTCTTATCCTTGTAGGGTAGGAAATACTTTAGTTTGTTTTGTTGCGTTAAAATGGTCGACTCCCGCCCTCTTCAACCGAGTCGCCTTTTGACATCGTGGTGCGTCGCTGCTACGATATTGTCATATGTGTCTATGGTAAGGGGGATTGATTTTCCGGCGACTGTAGAGGTAGACCTCATATATCCACGTAACGGCACATTCGCACCTTCAGTACTTACACCCATCGTGTTTTCGATCCGGAACCCTCAGCTTGCCTCACCCCTTGATCTAAATCTTCAATGGGATATCTATAGGAACGACCGCCCTCTCGGGGAAGGCCCATGGACTCAAGCAAGTAAGAATCTTAGATGGGTGGATTTCTCCAATGTTAGCGATCCCTATATCGCATATTCATGGACTGGGAAGCTCAACGTCGAAACTACCTGGTGGATACGATGGGGGGTGTTATGGGGAAACTGCTCTCGGTCCCCTGACCGCTACACGGAAGAAGGTATGGCGTCTACCACCAGCTTCGGCCTCAAGAACAACGTCGTTGAATTTACCACCAAGAACGGCGCGACGGAGCTTGATCTTGCAAGTGTCAATAGACCTGGCGATGACACATGTGGTAACGTCACGGATACACGCGTTACTTTCAACGTGACGGGAGTTTTGGATACCCCCGATCCATCCAAATATGACGGCCGAGAGACGTGTGCCGTCCTTGTGCCGCCGTCTAATGTGACCATACCGCCTCCGACAAGGACTTGCGGTGCCGAGATAGATGCTTCGACCGCGTCTAGTATTTTAGCTGCAATTACCGCCACGGTATGTGCTGGTCTTCCCGGTCCGGATGTGAGCTGCCCATCCGAGAGTCCAAGCAACGCTACGAGAGCCAAGGATGTGCTATTTATAACCGGGGCGACAACTTGGATGATGACATTACTGTTTGCTAGTGTTACTTATATATTTATTAGATAACATTATAGCTTCGTCTTATTTGATTAGCGAGTATAAAGAAATTCATACGTTTTAGCTGTTTACAAGATGTAGTTAATTGTATTATTAAACTTTGTAAAATGTCATAAGCGGTATTGCAAAACCAGTTTTCAGCTAAATTTCGGTGGGGACAAGTTAATCAATACATTATAAATGTATGGTTAATGCTTACTTTTTTTGCCTTTTCCATATTAATTTTTTAAAGTGACCGGGGTGACTCCAAACATTGATCATATTCCGTGTCTGAATATGCCTTGAGACACATCAGCCCAAGTTTTTTTCGCCTAACTTTAAGCCGCAACACTGGTTGACCCTTTTCCCGTGCGGGGCCGTTTGGTGCACTGGCTCACGCTTCGTAACCATACGGACGTGATACTAATAGATTTTTTTTTCTAAACGAAAAAAAAAAAAAAAAAAAAAAAAGGATATGTACTTAAGATCCGAACCATGCTTAAGTACCCTGGCCCCTGGCACTTTCGAAAATTAATGGCCGGGTCTCGGCATTTGGCACTCCCATATTTGATATTGAAAATACCAACAAAAAGATTTTTGAAAAAACAAAACAAAATAATAATTATATAGAGAAATCCTTAGAGATTATACCTAACCATATGTTTTTTGATTAATTTATCAACATGCGTTGTGCGAAAAATTCTTAACTATTTTATTAGCTAGGTAGTAAAACGAATATGTTAAAACGCGGCCATTAATTTTCGAAAGTGCCAAATACTTAACTACATGCGCGATAGGTTTTTCAGGTACCTACATAAGAGGTACGTAGTAAAAAAGAAAAGGGACCTCTAATACAGCCCGGCGCTACGTGAAAGCCAAAGATTTCGTAGCGAATGGCAAACCCATATTACCCCAATTTAGACAGTTGGTTTCCAACGTCCCTTATTAGGTGCCACCCAACTTACGGATAGCTTTTAAATGGCGATTACCACTTACCTCTCATTCATAACTTACAACAAAATTTCCAGTCCAATATAATTAAAATAATCATTTTATATATGCCATCCATGGTTACGAAACGCATTTACATTTTTGATGGTTTGTTTGTTTTTATTTATTTTTTTTATATACATACATATTTTTAGTACTTCATATTAAGTTAAACAACGTTTAGGAACATGGGCCAACAGAAACTCGGACAAGAAACCTACAATTTTAAGTGCAGTTGTAGAATTTCTATCAGTCCCTGGCTCCCAACAGGAAATCAGATATTTTCCGGGCTTAGGTACCAAATATGGAATGTTTGAAAAATATCTGGGCGGTATGAACCCTTTTTCTGATATTTGGCAACCACTAATTGATATTGGCCTTAGGTGGACTTGGGTATGGTATTGAGAATGTCATCCTCGCAGCAATAGATGACCTGGCTACCAATTATTCTCCCCAAGACGAAATTATTATCATCGGTTACAGCCGTGGTGCTTACATTACTCGTTGTGTTGCCGGTTTCTTGAATCGGCTGGGATTGCCTCAGTGCGACAGAGACATCATGCGTCAGCTATATAGCAAGTATACATCAGGTTGTCTCCTCCAACGAGGAGTTGCGGACCGCCTTTTAAAACAGTACAATTGTCAGCTTCATTGCGCAAGAGAAATTGATGAAAACTACTGATATTCCTATACAGGTCGTCAAATCACCATCAAGTCTTTGATCTGTATAGACACAGTTGGATCTCTTGGGATCCCGCGTACGGGGTTGTTTGGGCTCTTTCATACTATTTCACCACCTATGAGAAAATACGAATTCCTGGAGACGGATATAGGGTCGAGTGAGATACAAAAGTCCACTACAATCACGATTGCTAATTCCATATTATTTAGATATTGAGAAAGTGTTTCATGCACTCGCGCTTCATGAATATCGTGGTCCATTCCAGCCGACGCCAATGCACGTGCCCAAGGATAGACAAGCCTGCCTAAAACAGGTATATTTTCTTGGAAGCCACCGCGACGTTGGCACTCTCTCAGACGGAGGCTCACTTGGCGATATTGTCCTTGCTTCAATACTTCAGCAATTGCATGATGTTGATATCAAATTTAATTGCGAAAAAATCGCTATACAATTCCCACGCAGCGGTACCAACTGCCCGTTGTCCGAGATCAAAAGTCACGACTGGGTACATGATCCAATCCAGCAATCTTCCACTTTTTTGTGGGGGTTGTTTGGTAAATATTCTCGGCGGCCTGGAGTTCTCTGTAAAGATGGCTGGGTGGCAAACGAAAGTATACATGCCAGTGTCCGACTCCGTAGTTACGGGGTAGAAAGAACGCATAAAGCTATTAAGGGGTATTTGATCCGAACAAATCCTGATCAGACTTATTCATGGCACCGAGACAAAAGGACGAGTACGAGTGGCGCTAATGATGCGGCAGATGCATGCATTATTTCTGAAGAGCCATTCGGAGAGTATGAGGCATGGTTGCATGGCATTACTCTTGATTAGGATGTATCGAATGGCGGTCATGAGAATAGATACGTAGGTACTGTATGTCGGTAGTTTGTATGAAAGGAGGTTATAGCAAATTTAAGTTATGATTTTACGAGCGCAAATCAATGACATGCGACTTGGTTCACCCACTTCTATATCCTCACAATACCTCTTGCGCGTCTGAAAAACTACCTAAGTTTAGACTGTCGTGACTGGCAATAATGCTGTCGTATAATTGAAGCTCATCTTGCTTGCCGCACCAACCATCACTCCTTGAAATCACCTACACTATCATCCGGCTTCGCTGGGAACCCTCTCCAAGTACCTCATATCTTTACCCGCGAAGTCGCAATCACCTAGCAATAAAAGTCGGAATGCACGCCGGGAATACACGCCTCATCGTAGCGCACACTTCATGCTCTTGATCCGTCTCGTGTTCGTGCGCCAACTAGCGCTCGTGCCGGAAATCAAAGGACTTCGAGAAGTAGGTACTCAACATTATTCAGGAACTCGTTAAAACTTACAGCGACCTCCAGTTATGGGCGGGATGGCATGGCCCTCAACGACTAGCCTTTCACTTGCCGTGGCTGAAGGTGCGGTCTGCCCCCGTCAAGTGTAGATGGTGGAAGCTGTTGCGATATGAAGAATTTCGTTCCTTACAAGGATCTAGTAAATAGTCACATATAAGGAAGGGATTATCTCTCTTACCTATGACTAGGTATGTGCTTGTGTCAACCCCAGCTCGTCCAAACTTTCACTTTCACTTAATGCTATTTCTACGAGCTAGGTTGAATAGTATAATAAACACAGCAGTATTATAGAAAGAAGTACCCAAATGCAAAGCGAAACCTCCATTGAGCTCCGCTAGGTACTAAAGATTGGAGTTCTACAATGTCCTCTTTTTGGATTAGTACGAGCCTTACACAGTTACAATGATGGGGTATCCAGCTTGATACTAGCAGCTACTATTTGCTCTTCTCCAATTCGGCTTTGAGCTCCTCGACGAATCCCCGCTTCCACTCCTCCTCGCCCCTCGTCGGCTTCCAGCCCAAGCTCCTCGCCACAGACGATACAGTCCGCGAGTTGCTTACGAGGGCCTTCTCGACGATATCCTCCGGGGCGTTGCCATCCATAAAGTGCCCAAGTGCCTCCGTGATCGTAATGCTCTCCAGTTTGTTACTCGGGATCAGACCCTCCGCGAAAGCAGCATCAGCCACCCCCTGCGCCACATCGAGCCATTGGTGTCGGCCGTTGCCGCTGAAGATAATGCCCTTTTTGCCGGACGGCACACCCTCGCCGCCCTTCGCAACTATAAGCTCCAAGATGAGAAGGTAGAGTTCTGCTAGATCCTCGACGTGTACGTGGTCCCATACGCCCTTGCCGTCGCCCAACACGACGGCTCTCTTTAGCTTTAGCACGAGGCGAACAAATAGGGGGACTTGAACACTCGTTTTGTTAAAGAGGCCTGTTCCGCGACCGTAGATGGTCGGACTGTTAATGACTATCGATTTGACGCCGAGCTCGAGAGCCAGGTCTACGGCGCCAAGCTCTGTGGTACGCTGGTGGTAAGGGCCCTCTCGCACCTCGCGATCCTTCTCGTACCCATAGATATCATCCTTGGCGTCGTCAAACTCGCGGCCTTCAGGCTCTATCCACTTCTTTGAGATCGGAGTGTCGCAGAAGTTGGAAGTGCCAGAAGTGTGAATCAACCATACGTCACGCCCCGTTGCAGCCTTGCGCTGGGCAAGGCCGCGGACTATCGCCTGGACGGAAGTAGGATGATAACCAAGGGTAGTGTTGATAACAACATCATGTTGCGATGCGGCAGCGATTGTAGCTTCGGTATCATCAATGTCCTTGTATAGAATGGGCTTCACACGGGAACCGTAAGTTTCCGTGAGCTTGGCAGCACGATCCGCGCCTCGCAGAAGCACAGAAATACTAGCACCGCTAAGGGCTGGAGACTTTGAATTGATGAAGTGGTCTAAAATAGTACCACCGATAAACCCGGTAGCTCCGGTGAGCAAGATCTGGGGAGTCGTAGAGGCTGGCATGGTGTCTATAGAGGAGCGGTTCCGAATGTAAATATGAACTTAATACTTTAAGACGATAGGGTAGAAAATGAGTATTGTGATCTCGAGAATCAACAACTCTGGAAGCACACAGAGGACTATATATATCGGTCTATCGCTGCATTCTAGCTTCGGGGAGATTCCTAAAACTGGCCTGATATATCACCGACGATTGCGTATGTTGCGGATGCAACCTGCGGCGATACCGGGCACATTGGCGGGTTTCCGTTATAAGTAATTGCGGCAAAATCCCCGCGGGGGCCCGCCCTCCACTCCGCTAAGAGTTTCATCATTCACCATCTCATCTTCCTTGCAGACGACATATTATTCAGCTATTACCTAGAAAGTGGCCACTGTCATCGGAGACTATATTGCAAAGCTTTCAGAGTCCCGTCGGAGAGATTCCCAAAACGCGGAGCAAAATTACCCCGAGCCTAGTCGCAACAACGGAATATAAGAGAAGTATGAGGAATCATGAGGAAAATTGAAGATTCTATATATGATATGGAGGAAATAAGAAATTGATGGCGTCAGTACGAATTTATTTTCGAGTAACCCATGGAACGTTGAAAGGGACCGTTTTGTATCCCATGGTGTAAATAGCAACATTCGAGATAAGCTGTGACTAAGTTAGTAGATTCCAGAATGCAAACATCAATATGGAATAGGAATTAGCTAAATGTGTAGTTCTCTCAGTTTATATGTTAAAATCTACTAAACTACCTATACATGTTACGTAAAAACATGTTTCAATTCCTAATAACTATGTCTAATAACTATAGGAAAGAGCCTTTGCAGGCTCACTTTGATATTTTAACATACAGCCGAAAATACACTTTCTAGATTTATGTTGGAAACTTGAGAACTTGAGTTATAACGAGATATGAAATCGTAGCACTCAATCTCTTTAGAAATTAGAATGGCGTCATGAATGTGTAAGTATTGAGACTTTGGTCCATTCCATTCCTACACCAACTTTCTTGAAACTTCTCTGACGCCATCTCCGATTCAATTATTGGCGTCAGCCACTGTACTGGCTTAGACTATAACAGTCTATCATTCATAAATTTTGCCTTATGTTATCTTCTTCACTTGTTTATATAACGTCGGCTCAATTTTGGATATTGACTTCCCCAGCGCTAGAGTTTCTCGTCAGCTAACTTCCTAACAAGTACCTAAGCATGCCAAGCTATCAGACTCCTCATGTTGATAATCGTTCTACTTGAATCTTCCGCATTCATAACATAGTGAATTTGATATGCATTTGCAGTAATCAGATGTCGACAAGTGTAAGTAAGGGGTTTAAGAGGAAATAGGACTTAGGGTCCGCCTTTTCCCGCTTTCAAGCCCGCTGGACACCCGCTGGACACCCGCTCTACACCCGCTCAACATCCGCTCATGCCCGCCTTTACTAAGTTACATTAATTTTCTGCCAATGGACCAGCTTTAAAAACACAACTAGGAGGTCGGGTATTTATTTAAAAGCATTAGTGCATATTACATTTGTCCATAGTCAAGATATGGTGGTCATAAGGGCTCGGGGTACGGTTATCAAGTCGTTATTATACAAAAAAGGAGAACGACGTCAAGTTGGGGAGTCGACGCTACCCGCACATACAGAGCCAAGGGAATGGTACCGCAAAGTGAGACTTGGGGGTTTATAAAGTTGTATAATGGTGATGTTTGACTGATACTTATTCCTTCAAAGGCAAGTGGACAAACGCCTTCCTCAGGTAACTTATAAACTTGGTGCCTGAAAACTACCCACCATATGACTCCTTCCTTCTCTCAACGTGGGATTGTCAACAGTTCTAGCGAATAGCTCAGATACGCTTTGATAGGTATTCCTTGAGAGCTTTCATATTTAACAAGGGAAAAAGGAAACTAGAATTATAAGACACTGCTTAGGTTCACTAAAAGCTACTGCAAAATTATGGAAAAGGGACTTTTGTTCTGATTAGGTAGGTACCTAGGTAGGTAGTTGTGGGTTTTCTTACGGGACGACATACTTGTTTCGAGGTCTCGAGATCAACTCAAGATAAGACCATGGCTTAAGGAACAAATGTTGATCATGATAGACAGTATCATAAAATTACCAGAGCAAACTTCAACTTATATACTTCTTCTAGCCTTGACGAAACGTGTCGTATCCGCTGACCGCTCCTTTCGGAAGTTTGAACGCAGAGTACTAAGTATAACTAGAATGAATTCCCAACCTCATTTCAGTATTGGGCACCATGACTTTAGGCAGTGCCAGGGGTTCTACATAGGATATCTAGAACAAAGGATTCATTTCGTATATATCGCTCTGGTTCGCGGAGCTATCTTAGTTGGAGTTTCTTGAGGAACAACGAAGTCATATCCATGTCTACTTCTTACTCTTACTCGTGACAGGTAGGCACTTAATGCGGTCGATTAGACTAGTTAAATGCATACTTATGTATATGTCGTGTACAGTATATGAACGACAAAAGTCCTCGCTGGACGATAAAGTGACTACTTAAATCAAATTATCGTAACTTTTACCATTTAGTTTCTGATATGGGTTGTACGGGATATTGGCGGCCATGGCAGGTACAGTATCAAGTCTTACCCGTATGGTAGAGGAACCAACACACAACACTTTTTAGGTCATCTCCACTGTCTTTCGGTGATGGTGTCCTGTGCGTGCCTGAAATATTATCGATCGACTTAGTAGGGCGTCAGGTTAAAGCTACCTAGGCAACTATAGATCAGGTCCCTCGCGTGTAGGTAAAAACAAGCTTTGTGGAGTCCCCCTAACAGTTTTCACTGAAAGTTTCTGTAACTACTTTTTAATGTAGTTACGCTATATCGCTGTTATCATTTTATTATGAATTGTTATTAGGTTATTTAGACTACTTTACCTATCAAGCTAACTCGGAACTTACATATACATTCTTAGATAACTAGTTGTCAACTTGGTTGCTCTCTTCCATGGACCACCTAACTGACGATAACAATGCATTTCAACCTAAGGCCGTTATCCTACGGGGTCCTGATGCATGACAACTTTCAATATTAGTCTTTTGCCAACAAACCTGTCTCCATTACAACATTTAACTATTGCAACATGCACCTATTTGACCCAATTGTCTCTTTGCTTTTCAATGTTGTAATTGGAGTTGTACCCTGAAAAAGGTATCTAAGCCATGGAATCTAACTAGTCTTGTCCATAGTTTTGGTGTTCAATAGCCTACCTCTGGTCTTGGCAAATGAAACCTCTAAGTCTAAGGTCTAAGGCTAAAGCCCGCCCCTAAAAACCGCTCGGGAGTTTTACCAGTAACGCATTAGTATATGGAGCAACTCAACGAAGTAAACCTCTTATTTTGCTTTGTTAATTAGTATTATCCTTAAGGTCCACTACTCTGCATGTCCTTTCGAACAGTCTTTGTCTCATGTATGTTCTTGATTCAACAGAGAAAGTGTTGAGTATATTCACGTGGTATTGGTTCTAAGAAAATACCCTGATGACCCTTGACGAAAAGCTTACGGTTTCCGCACCCGTCGTAAAGTTTTGCCAATGAAGAATTCACAGTATGGGCTTGCCGCTTGTTCAAGTTATCCGGCTTCATATTATGGTTCCGTTCTAGATCACTCTTAACGACGACCTGAGTTATTCTGTCTTTTCAACACATGCTTGAGTCTCTACATCTAACTGATTACCACAGAAACCTCTATTTCGGGATCTCAAGTCTGGTTGTCGGATTACACATACGCTACGGATTACAACAAGAACCGTACATGAGAAGTGGAGCTTTTGAACCCCTGCTCGATCATGAAGCCGCTAACCTACATAGCATGAATAAAACTTTTTTCCGTGTAAATATCGTATGGCAGAGCGTTCCGAACCTCTCGTTTTCTCTCTTATCGAAATTAGCGGTGACAACAAATATGCGACAACCATGTGTCGTATTGAACAAGTCCCAAACGATTAGGTTACGAAAATGAACTCCAGTGGATCGAGTGGTTTGTTGTCTTTACATTAGGTAGTCTAGACAATATTGACGTCGGAATGGAACGTCGGATGTCGGCAGATTTATCTTCTCATTTGCGTGGGCCCTCTACAAAGCCGCAACCACTCTTAGATTCGTTTATGGCGCTCTTTAGTTTGTGTTCGTTCTCCAAGAAAACTTGGAAAGAGAAGCAACCTTCTCTGACATCGTCATAGGTAAAAGAAAATCTACATAGTAGGCACGCTAACAAGAACACTGATCTCGATCCTTCAACTAAGACCCTTCAACTCCCAGTTTAGTTACCTTCTAGATAGTTGCCTATCGTATGAGACTGATGTAACCTTCCATCAGAATAGGGCTAGTTAAGCATAAATGCCGACAGAAGTGTCAAGCAGTAGCGTCCACACTAAGCCCCAGTTTCCGAGTTATATGCCCTTCTGCCAAGGAGTCTTTGCATAATAGATCTTTCAGCTGCATCGACGTGATTAGCGGTGAGGCTGCAGCTGTGGTTACTCGGAGAATTGATTGGTGGGAGGTGTTCAGATGATGGGAAGGGGTTCTTGTACTCGTTGAGCTCTGTCGAGATGGTCAGTTTTACGCGATATGCTGACCCGAGACTACCGAGACTACCGAGACATCTTGAACAAAGAGGTTCTGGTAAGATAATCATATCATCACCGTCATCACTTAATATCATCCATAGAACATCAGTAATACTGTCTCAGATAATTCTACAGCTTAGATAGATTAGCTACCTAAGCTAAGTACTACCGTACGGTACCTTACCTTAGGTATTTACACAATAAAGAATCTATGTAACCCAACTCTTCTACCCTTCCATTCGTAGACGCAGGTACCACCACCACCTGGAAAGCAAACCCATACAAGGCGAATTCGGCATATATCAGCCGGAACCGGCTCGGGCCTCTTTTTTTGCGGGGACGGGACCCCAGACGCAAATCCGGTTATTGATTGGATCTCAGATCACAACCCCGACCTCGTGTCAATGTAATACGAGAATTGGCATTCGTATTTGCTATGGAGCAAAAACCATTCTGATCGCGGCCATGACGGCGACGACCGTATGCGAAGCCATTAACCGGGCATTTTAGGCGTCACGTCCCAGAAAATCTGTATATAAGTTAGCCTCCTCGTCCGTTGATCTACAGTTCCCTTTTCTTGTCTCATCACCAGCACGCCTATTCCGATAATATCTAATCACTAAAGAAACCATCTTCTACATTTTAATAAGTAATATTTTTACTTCCCTCTTCCAAACCGCCAAAATGAAGTTCTCCGCTGCCGTCATGGGTGCTGCCCTCCTCGCCTCCGGTGTCTCTGCCGGCAAGGCCATCGTCAAGAACAACTGCCAGAAGACCGTCTACGTCCAGTCTTACCCCTACGACGGTAGCGCCCCCGGCCCCTTGACCACCGTCAAGTCCGGAGAGTCTTTCTCCGAGGACTTCCGCCCTGCCGGATCCGTAAGTTCCTAACTAAATTTTCCATAATGTGCCTAGGTAGCTAACCCATACACACGCAGACCGTCAAGATCGCCACCAACAAGAACCTCGACGGCCCTCTCTTCTTCGGCTACTCCTTCGCCGCCAACCCCGACCGCGCCTACTACGAGTTCAGCAAGTAAGTTTTGACTTGAACAACCCCAAACAAAGGCTACCTTTAGTTACTTGAACCGTCATGCTAATATATCTCTAGCCAATGGGGTAACCCCTTCGCCGACTCTCACAACATCCTCACCCCCGGCGAGGGCTGCGAGAAGTTCGACTGCGCCCCCGGCCAGAACAACTGCTACAGCACCCCGGCCCACCAGATCGTCTACGGCTGCCCTCAGCCCGTCGACCTTGAGGCTGATCTCTGCGTCTAAGCGCTTCTTTGGTCTCTTTGGTCTCCCTGGTATCTCTCTCGGATCATCCTATAGATATTAACCCCGAACTGGCTGCTGTGACCCTCTTCCCCATTGCATCTTTTTGGAGTACATAGAAAAAGTTTGCAATCCATGGTAGAATATTTGAATAAAATATTTAATAGCCAACACGTCTCTTCGTTTCCCGTGCCGTGTGTCTTAGTTTAATTTTAATGTCCTTTCGTAAGCGAACGAAAATTAACAATCCCGTAACTGAGCCCTGTGTCATACTTGTATCAGTAAAAGTGTAACACTAAGCCTCTCGTTTGTCTATCACAAGTGACCTAGTTTGATACCCTATACTACGGGATGGTATGTCACGGGAGTGAATCAAACAGTATGAAAGCAATTTCGTTAACCCGTAAGCTCTACAGCTATATGCTAGTACCATAGGTTGCTTTTGTCTCAGCTGTGTAGAGTCCTGACTGAAGTGAAGTAGTATAATGTCACACAACATACTTTTCGTGTTCGATTTATAAGTGCCACACTTACGGTGGTACTTATATTGCATTACGCGGTTAGAGGTCAAAGTCGCCCAGGGTGCTGGGTATATAGGCGAGATCCAATCTTTCGTCAACGGACGCATATCTTTGGATATCACTTGGTCGCTACTTGGAGGCGAGGATATCATCTTTTTGCTTACTATATCACCAATGTACGTAGCGCTCTTTATGATTTGGAGGTATAAACGACTACTCTTGGAGAGGCTGCCGTCGAACGTCTCCATTATTATATACAGCAACTTAGGGAGTTTTGCTTATCTGAACTCGGTGATTTTAAGCAGTTGTGTTCGACAATCTACCATATTGTCGCTTGGGCAAAGACGAAGGGCCATCAAAAATTCCAGCCGGCAATTCGTGAATGAAAAGCCGAGGATTGCCCTCCGCATCGATTCTGAACACTTGGGCGGGGATAATACGGCAATGTCAAAATATTCATCACTAAACCACTTAACGAAAACGTTAAGCCATCCTTAAACGCTTAGTTGAATTTTCCCTAATACCTACACTACGTATGAGACCAGAGACCTTGGTTCATCCGGGCCCGACTCGATTATTACAGGTCGAGATCAAGCCGTTGTGCTTTGTTCTAGAATGCATGAGAACCCGGTCCATATATCGCACCATTTTGTGGCCTCGCTAGCATTGACTTCAAAAATACAAGCAGAAAAATGCTACGCTCCCATGTGGTCATGAGCCGTCTTAATGCACACTCATATCTCAGTTCTCATCTCTCCTATTGACACTCACTTGACTCCCCTTACCTAGTTGATATCAAACAATGGCTTTAGCTTGATGATGAGTTGCCATTCCTCGTTAGACACTTCCTTGCGGTAGAATTCCTTGAGCGTGTCAATGCTGGCTCGGGATATCAAACTGTAGAGAACGTCTTTCTCTTCCAATTGTCGGCCGTACGTGGGTTGGTGACCACCCATTTCGATCTTGATGGCTACCGAAGGTTGACCTTTCTTGCAAACCGGGATTTGCTTGTGATCTCTCTCTATCGAGGTCCTATAAAATTGTTAGCTGAGTGAACAAAGGTTCGTTGTATTGTGATGCCACTTACACTCTGCCCAGGCTGATGACCTCTTTGGCACCAGTTGTCGGGTTCTGTTTCACGGTAGCAATTGGAGTATTAACCTTGAGGTTTCCATCCACCACATCAACGCCAATAACAATAGGGCTTGTCTTGTTGAAGACAGCCACAGTGTTAAGGACACAAGGGAAGACTGCGAGCATCTTGGATTCTTCCTTCTTCTTCTCCAGCTGCTCTTCCATGTGCTTTGTGAACGCGTCGAATAAATGGTAGATAATATCGGCAGTAAAAATCTTAATGCCATTCTCATCTGCGTATGCTTGTGCTTCCTTGTCAATCTTCACATCGAAGCAAAGCATAATGGCATAATCCGGGTTCTTCTCGAGCATAGTGGCGCATTGGACGACATCTCGTTTGAAAACAGGACCGATTCCAACGTTCGCTACTGGAATCTTGCAGTCTTTCAAGAAGTCAAGCAGAGCTTCGAGAGAACCTAGTGTCGAAGCTTGCACGCTGACACCGCGACCAGTCGTAGCAACACGGCTAAACAGTTTGTTGAGATCGGACTCAACTTCCTCTGCAAGGTCGTCCTCGTCGTCGTCAGGGCCAACTACAAGTAGTCGAGAACCAGCAATAGCACCCTCGAGACCCGGCGCACTAATCTTGACACCCATCGCTGCCTTAACCTCTTTATTGTGCACATATTGAGACTTGACTCGCAGTTCCTTCATGGTAGCCGGTGTCAATAGTGCACGAATATTGGTTACAATGGCTCCCTCCACACCACATACTACTATCCGATCACCTTCCCGAAGAATACCGTTGGATAGGATGACATCAATAGTCATACCAAATCCTTCAATAGCCTTAACCTCAAGAACTGTTGCCTGGACTTCGGACAGGTACATGAGGGATCCCACCATCCTCTCTTGGGTTAACTGGATGATAAGCTTCAACATGTCGGGAATACCCTCTCCAGTATGGGCCGAAGTGGGTACCAGCGATACGTATCTAGCCATAGACTTGTTTTCGTAATAGAGTTCAGCATTGAAACCCTGCTCAGCGAATGCAAGCTTCGTCTGCTCCAATCGATTCCTGAATTCATTCTGCACACCCTTGTTCTGAAGTGCCAAACTTTCCTGGAAGCCGTTGTTGTCAACCTTCTTCCAGCCATAGAGACGATCGATTTTGTTGAGGGCGACGATGAAAGGCGTCTTTCGATCTCGGAGTAGTTTCATAGACTCTAGTGTCTGGGGTTCAAGACCATGCATAATATCAACAACCAAAATCGCAATGTTACAGAGCGAGGAACCTCTGGATCGGAGATTAGAGAAGGACTCGTGACCAGGCGTATCAATAATCAATAGACCCGGAACCTTGAATTCGAACTTCCCATCCGGATTGACAACAGCTGTCTTCTGCTTGATGGCGTCGACGGGGAAATACGTCGCACCGATCTGTTGTGTGATACCACCAGCTTCGCCTTCTTGGACGTTAGTCTGTCTGATCTTGTCCAACAGCTTCGTCTTTCCTGTATCGACGTGCCCCAGAATACAGCAAATAGGAGAACGGAGGTTATCCTTGGATCTTGCAGCCAAAGCAGCTTGGTGAGCCTTCTCTCGTCGCTCGGCCGCTTCCTTCTTTCGTTGAGCTTCTGCAGCCTGTGCCGCTGTCCGGGCTTCGTCCTCGGAGGATTCATCCTCGGATTCAGAGTCTTCCGATTCAGGTTTAGGTCGAGAAGGAATCGCCTTTTCTTGTTTGACTTGCGATGATGCCTCATCCTCCTCGTCTGTTTCGGCATCCCAGCTATCCTTTACCTTCTCCTTCTCCTCGGTAGCAGCAGCGGCTTCCCAGTCCTCTTCAACGTCTTCCTCTTGGGCTTCCTTCTCCTTAGCAGCTTTGGCGGCAGCTTCGGCCTTGGCAGCTTCTTCGGCAGCCTTTTTCTCGGCTTCTCTTGCTGCAGCTTCGGCCTGCTGCCTCGCGCGTTCAGCGGCTTCAGCTAACGCCTTCTCTTCATCGACCTGGTAAATATAGGTTAGAAACTGCTAGAGTCGCAGACACAGAACGGATAGGATGGTACTGATAAATACCTTTTGATCGCTCTTCTTGCCGCGCTTCTTGTCATAAACAACCTTCTTCTTTTTCTCCTCGCCCTCTTCAGAAGGGCCAACCTTGATACCAGCAGCGAGCATCTGCTGAAGTTTTCTCTCATTCCTAGCCTTCTCCTCCTTTTGTGCTTTAGTAAGGAATTTTCCTTCTTTCTTCAGCTGCTCGATCTTTTCCTTCTCTTTCTGCTTCTTGCGAGCTTTCTCCTCTTCTCTTCGCTTAGCTGCTTCAGCTTCTTCCCGCTCAAGTGCCTCTAACCTAGCTTTTTCTTCAACTGCGAGACGCTCGGCCTCCTCTCGTTGCCGTCGTAACTCTTCCTGTTGCTTTTGCAGGGCTAATAAGTGTGGGGGAAGTTTCTTTCCCTTCTTGCCTCCAGCTGGCTCGGCTGCTGGCGCTGGTGCAGGGGTATCTTTCTTCTCTTCTACCGCAGGTTTTGCGGGCTCGGCAGCTTTAGGGGCAGGGGCGGGTGTGGTTGTCTTCTTCTTCGCAGCCTAAGGAATTACAAGTTAGGCAATGAGGTAAAACTGGTAAACTCTTGAAAGTTTTACTCACCTGTTCCTTTTTCCTTTGCTTTTCTCTCTCCTTCTTTAACTTTTCCTTCTCGGCCTTAGTTAATATTCTTCCACCCTCTCCCGTCTCCTCGTCATCTGCAGCCGCGGCTTTAGCAGGTTGCTGTTTATTTTGCTTTCCACCCTTTCCCTTCTTTTCAGGTAATGCGAACTCGTCCTCCATTGTTGCTTCTTCGGGGGCTTTGGCGGCCACATCAGGTGTGGGTTCGGCGGTAGCGGAAGCATCGCCGCCGTCAACGAAATCCTCTGACAGGCCCTTCTTCTTTCTCTTTTCCCTATTCTTCTTCATCATGGCCATCAGACCACCGACGGGTGCATCTGCCTCCTCATTGTTCTCCTCCAGGGATGCAGCGGCAGCCGCAGAAGTAGTGCCGTCTCCATTCGCAGGTGCTATGGACTCGCCTAATTCCGCCTCCCAGTCGTCAGCCGCTTTCTTATTTCCCTTCTTCTTAGGCGGCATGTTTGCGGTTGTGCAAGTTGCGAATGGCTAAAAATTAGAAGGATATAAATTTCGGGCAGAATAATTAATAATTATCTGATACTGTCAGACACGACACGGATAAACTCCCGTAACGATCAACAAAGTCGTACGAGAGAATGTGAATGTATGAGGATGTGTGCGTGCTTCAATATGACTGGAAGTCAATTAAGATGGTGGGGGTGCGCCTCTGCAAAATGCTTGTAAAATGCTGCAAAACGACGAGGGGCGAATTTTTAAGTCAGCAAGGCCTTAAGAAGGCACACAATATCAAACTAGTAGAACTAGTTGGAAGAATGCAATCACTAGCGGCAAATAGTAAACCACTTCGTGCCGTTCCACCGTGGACTTAAAAAGTCAAACGAAAGGAAATCTTTATTTTTTCTTCAACGTGCCTGCCGTGCTTTCCCAATCGTCGACAGACATAAGTCGTAGGAAGGGTTAGGGCCGTTATTGCCTTCTTTGTGGCGGGGTAGTAAACTAGGCAAATTGAGGCAATGATGACGCCGAGCGCTGAACTGAAATAATATATTTCTGTGAAATTTGAATTAAGCCTGCACAAATATTGACTTATGAAAAATGAAAAGTTTAGCGAGTCTTGGTTACCTATCGATAACAGCCGATTAGATAACGGTAGTCAACATCTCCATAATAGGGGTCGTTACAATCTGAATTAACCTACCCTTTCACCCCTTTTCTTCAAAGTCCAAGTTTCACAGCAGTCATTATTGAACCCCTTAAGCAGCAGTACTAACATTGGAAATTTCTAACTCAGTTCTGTTCGAGTGATCATACAGCAAAAGCATCTCAACTCCGGAAATTCCTCAAGGGTTTCTAACCTGATATTTTGGAGAATATAGTTTGCTCTAGGAAGTTTTTCGTTTCTCCTGGCCCACCGCAAAACGAGATCCTAACTGGGAACAATGAGTACGACATGAGTGTTGAAATCTTAAATCTACCTGAAGCATTCTCTCTTTTATTTCACAGTAGCCAACCATAAACTTCAACAGTACCGGTCTGCATTAGTACCAAACAATGTCTTAAGAAACGTAGTTAAATTGGGATTCATCTGAGTTGGAAACTCCTAACGTAATTGCACTCGAATCAAAATTAAAGTATGGGAGAAAGATAATACTTCAGAATACTGTAACCCAGTTCGTAGCACGCCGCGTTGCTATCGGGCTCTTGTCGAGATAGGGCTAGAAACTTATCCTCGTCCAGGGGCTCAAGCAACTCTCGGAATCGTCGTATGTGTTGAGGTTGTGAGACGAGTTCTTCTAACGCGCGTTTTTCAAGGCACCGCTGCAAGATATCCCCATCTACCTGCATATTCAACTTTGGGTCGGCTCTAGGCTCAAGGTCAGGGTCATCTGCGGCTATATCTAGCGAGGTATGCGGGCAAATTGCTGGAGACACCATGGCCAGGTTTTGAATGAATCTGAGGAATCGCCAAGCATCTTCTCCCAAGAGCGTAAAGTGCTGGAGTGATCCATCGATAGTAAGGCCTATGATATCCGATCCGGGAGGACTGCCTTGAAGGCAACCATAGCGCGCTCGCTTCTTAAACGAGTTCCAAGGAGCCCTCGTAAATCCTTGAGCAAATCTCCTGACAGAGCCTTGAAGCTCTGCTTGAAATACCAAGCTTAATGGCCGCTCGTTCTCAGTGGGCGCCCATAAACCATGAACCCCACACATCGGGTCGGACAGAATAGTTATAGGGCTTAGGGGCGTACGTACTTCGATTGAGTGCAGTCCAATACGACAGGTGTCATCTGTATGCAGTCGAACCATCTGACTGCTATCACCAAGCGATTCGCTTTGATAGTCAAGAATTACAAGTGAGTGCTTGGTGGTAAGTGCATGTAGCCTTCCATTCACCACTTGCATCCACGAGGCTGGGGATGGAAGTTCATGTTGTCTAACAACTTTGAACTTGTTTTGTTCAATTATGTGGTACTGGACGCAATTTCCGACGCATAAGAATACGCCATGCTCATCTGTTGCAACTGACCATATCGGACCGTCTCGTATCTTCCGATCAAACTTTGTCCAGAAACGTATGCGTCGCGGCGAGTCAGGTCGAGCCGGAACATCCTCGACATCAGCTGAAATGATCAATAGGAGACCCTCATTATCTCTCCTACGCATAGCAAGGACAATCCAGTCTCCGTGAATATTCCCAGCTCTGTAAGACCACGTCGTAAGAGACATAGCTCTAGTGTCCGGGTTCCCAAGTCCTGTAATGTAATCTGCGCCGTAGTAGCTGTAGCCTTCGTTCAATTTTTCTCTTTCAAGAGGTCGCGATAAATCATATCCTGTTATGGGATCAAGAAAATGTAACGAGGGTAGCCCGTCTTTCGAAACCACAGTAACTAGTGCCTCTAACCTTTTGGAATAGAGAACTTTAACCGGCGTCCCATGGACAGAGAAATATCTTGGAACCAATTTCGGGCGAGATTGCAATTCAGTAACCATTATCCGTGGGCCGGCAATCATTACCATTGTCGATTTGCCGTATTCCGGAAGTTGTTCGAATAACGATGCCACGGAGTTTATCGGCGGAGAAGGCATAGAGGGCCGATCTCCGTCTGTCGGCCAAACACGATTTATCTCCTCAAAATGGCCTCCTTCACCTTCTGGTACGTATCTTGACATTATGGCAAGCTCGGCATCAGTGCACACCAATACCGAGTCAGACTCTCCAACGATATCGCCGGAATAAACATGAGAAGGTGACACACCAAGTCTGTCCCTATAAACCTCATGCGTTTCCGGTTGTGACTTGTCAAGTCGAATGGTAAGTACGTCTCCATTTCGTGTCCCAGTCACAATGACTAACTTTCCGGAGTGTTCGCCAAGGCTAACTATACTTGTCAAGGCTCCAAACGTATTGTTGCCTATGGCACTTGTTGCGTTAAGATTCGGGACTGGATGCGCTGTAGCTTGGAATATATCAGTATAAGCCTCATCGGGTTGTTGAAAACGACTTACCAGAACGTAATTTCAGTAGGATAGGAGCTACTGAAGCTTGCCTGTCTACTTCGGTTGGATAGATTGCGAGGATTTGATCTCCTCCTTGCTGAAGACCGGCTAGGACCACAAGGCTATTTTCAAAGTGTTCTGCTGCAATGCAAGTAATTTCGTCTTCGACATCAAATACTTTCCGTAAAGAAACCTCGAGGCCAATAATCCCAAGCAGGACGATACTGAACTTTGATCCAGAGTAAACTGCCAAGGCGATCACGTTCGATTTAACAGTTGCGTACGCAACAAAAGTACTGTGGTCTCTTATAACATCACTTATCAAACTTTGGGAACTGAAAGACAAGCTTCGTTAACAATTGCCATAGTCCTCACGTTAGGAATTAGTGGAAGACTTACCAGCCTGTTGGAGTGGCAATTGTGATATAGTTGGTTGTAATTTGTATCACTCCACCGTCAGCTTCACAGACAGCTAATGTTGTCGAAGAAAGATCGTAGGGGATGGCCTCATGGTCTTTCTCTGATGCCTCAGCAAGATCCCGGGTTAAGTGTAGAACGGCAGATTCATTCGGAAGAGCCAGGATGAGAAAGAATCCATCTTCTGCAAGACCGTCGAAGTCAGAGATAGCCCAGCACTGTCTGATGTTAGAGGAGTACGTAAGGTCTAAACCGATTCTGGCCTGAACTCCGTATCGAAATTCCGTAATAGCACCGCTCATGCCTCTACCACTGCAAGCAAAAATCTTCTCTTGCTGCGATAGAACTATATTTCCATTACTCGCCAAGGAGAATGAATTGGGATCTTCATTATTCTCCTCAATAGCGCCTCTTGCCGAGGTAGTCATAGCGAAGTCTACTATGGGCGACCAATTTGGGATCGAGCCTATTCTCTGCGGAGACTGCCTCGCTTGGACCTGTAAACGATTGGAGCGTTAGCTGGATTGACTATAGATAGGTACCTAGGTATTGATATTAGAAAAAGGGAGACTTGCATTCCAAACTGCACCAGGGCCGGAGTCTCCGCCAGTGACCAGAATATCTCCCCAGGGGTGGAAGAGAGAGGCAAAGGCTGTGTCAATATTGCAATCCACAGAACCCATGCTAACACTGGTCTCAATTTCAAATTCATCACCGCATTCGAGGAAATTGATGAAGCCATCTTCTCTTGCCAGATATATAACATCCTTACTATCGTAGAATGGGGGATGGCGTATAGGTCTAGTCCATGCTATCCATAGCGGTTCACGGGTGCCGTGGTGTAGTGAAGTATCTTCTCGGTTTACCAACTCAAATTGGACAAATACAGGGGATCCGCTTAGTATATTTGAACAAGTCGCCGTAATCCGCTCCGTGATGACCAAGAACGCATTTCGCACTTTTAGAGGTACAACTAGTAGAGGCATGCGGTAATCATTGTCAAGACGATAGCCAAACTGCTCATCCATAAACGTCTCTGGAATATCCAGCCTACTATCCCACTCATATATTGCTAGCCTTGAAATTTCAGGCTGGACCAAGATAACCATCATAATTACTTGTATTTCGTTCCCGTGAGTTGGATGGAGAAATTCAATCTTGTGAATGATACCCCTGACCGACCGAGCTGCCCTATTTTTGATGGGTTGGAAAGGTCGCTTGAGGGCATATTGAGTTTGTAGGTCTTCCATCGATTGGAGCTGAAACATGATAAATAGGGTCTCGGAACATGCAACAACTAGAAAGTTTGAAGAAGGATCGATTGCCATGTGGAAGCCGGGGCAAATGAGGCGTTGCGCAGGAATCTTATGGGTGGATGTAAAGAAGACCCAACTATTAGCCGGGCCCTGCTGCAAGAATAGGAATACCAAGTCGCCCCGTTCAAGCACCAAGACTAAGATTTGGGGGGGAAGCTTGGAGTTCACGTCTCGATGCCCAGGAAGCGTGTTTCCCATGGCGGCCGTTTCCGAATCACCGTCCTCGACTTTAACATGTGTGCTGTCTTCGTTGCTCTCGCTGGTTTTACGGGAATACTGAGGCGAACCCATGACCACAGCATTTCGTATTCTGGAGCCGAAGTCTTTCTTTCTGACGACATCATGAAGCTGTCTATCCCGACCAAGCTCACATATTTGAACACAATTGTCCTAATTTAAAGTTAGAATGGATGAAAAGGAGATATTAGGGCAAAGTAAATCGGCGTATATCAACAATTACTAAGACCAAGTCGTAGAACACTTGTTCTAAAAGGTTATTAGGGAGTTAACTTTGGTGCAAACAAAGTTGATAGAGGTCTTTATTGGACAGATGGTTTGTTTGCTATCTCTAATGAACGCCTTTACAAGGAAATGAGGGAAGGGAAAGGCCAGAGACGAGGGAAAAGAACATAAACTTACACCAATTAACGCAACATCATTATGTTGAGCTGAGCGAAGCTGCACGGGCAGCACCCATCTTATAACAGGGCTCTCAACGACTGTTCTCGTAAGTAGGCCACAAGTTGGCGGCTTTGAGAATGACTGCCTCCCCGTCTTACGATGAGGTGTGCTATTGTCCCTCATAAGCTCGTCGGCAGTGATCGTACGTGCCACCCATTCGTCATTTTCGAGAACGTAAGTTTGTAGCGACATTTTCAGTTGCGGAATATATCACGGGTCCTGCAAAGAACACGGTATATCGAGCCGGAACTGGAAACTAGTATTCCACGATACTGGAGTAGAGGTTATGGTCAGGCAAAAGCTATCGGTGGCGGCGTTATTAGAAGGTTGTCCATTAATATCTTGTCAAAAGAGATGCGTGGTAGATTTTATGCCCGGGATAGCACTTTGATAATTCTCAAATAGAGAACGGGAGATCCCGAGAAGACCGTAAAAATGCTGATAGGTGATCTGGATAAGTTCCCAGATTAAGATAAATCGAAATCCGGATTTGTCGAATTAGAAGGTATTATAGAGCAAGAGCTTGAGATATGGATGCGTCTTAAAAAAAAGGAGGTATGTTCAACCAAGGTTTATGTCTTTCCGAGAAGGTGGATATATACGCAGGCAGATATATATCTAATCTCGCATGAAAACCGTTTGGAAGTCTGTTTGGCTTCCTTCAACCCCTAAAAGGTGGGCTGGACACGAGTTCAGATGGTGGATATAAGGCGAGTTGTGCTTGGATTTACTGCATGTGTCTATTCACTAGACATTAATTCGTTAGTGTTCAAAAAAGTCAAGGCCTAATCTTTGGTGCCAGCGTGCCAGGGGGGCTAAGGATTTGTCTAGATGTATGGGACCTTGCAAACCTGCAACTTGACTCAGCGGTCTTGGAAAAAAAAAATGCAGTACCCTTTGAAAATGATGCGGGGAAGCGCTCAGTCGCGTGTCCTTGGTCTTGCAGATATGCATTGGAAAGGTGTTTGGGTATTTCTTCCCTTCAATTTGAAATTACAGGAAGCCATGTATAGGAGGTACCTACCTACCTTACTTAACTTAACATGCAGACTGTACTTACCTTTAGTTTAATTTTTTGTCGTACAGACGCTCCGTACAGCATTACCTACTTAATTATCTAACGCGCGGAGAAGGTGGAATCCAGACGGTGTTGCGGGGCTAAAGCTTCCAATTCTACCTAACCGGGCACCTAGCTAAGGCAACTAGTAGGTATAGGTAATCTAATTGAGGTACCTTACCTACCTAAGGGAAAATTGGTATCTTATCTAAAGTACACCTGCATGTATGAACTTCTGTCTGCTCTTATTACATGTACTTCCATGTTCCGTAACGCCTTCCATGCAGGATGATTATAAAATGCTTAAAGAACAAAAAAAAGGGTTCAACTAAGGAATTCACTAATCAGCTTAGCTTAGGTATACATGATTTAACGGATCGGTATGACGTAGGAGAAAAACACATACCCAGATAGTTTAGGTTGAAATGCAGGTAATTGTTTTAGATATTTCTTGAACTACATGTACTTAGGTAGGTAGGTACCTAATGCAGTACCCATCAAGAGTACCAGAACCCAACTTGTTTGCAGTGCCACCATTTTCTTTAAAGTAAGGTATTATTAGTGTTAGGTAGCATGCATGTATGTTCGTTCAACCACGTAATATTCTTCACAAATGGCCATTGTGCAATATGCTGCGGTCTTTTTCTAGTTAGTACTATGGGGATATGCCGCATCGATATGCTGCATCAGGTTAAACTACTCCTAAAAGATAAAGTGCCATTTCATTACACCAGCAACCCAATATAAGTCCTATTTTGAATTACTCTGTCGAGAAAAATATGGAATGTCGTCCCGGAACAAAGAGGCGGACGGAATATCGAATCCCTTATCTAGATGATATTTATAGAAGCTAGGGGGGATACAATAGCCTTGTCCGGCATTTCTTTTGCAGGTACTTCAGCACAGAGCAAGCTAGGTAAACTCTACCTAGGTAGGTAGTTACCTGGTTAATGTAACTATTTCTTTTGATCGCCACGAAGGAGTTTCTAATTATCAAATAAAAATCGAGATAAATTAACTATGCATGAAGCAAGAAAACGCTAAAATTGCATATACCTACCTAACCTAGGTGCCGCTAGGTACCTGGTATACGTATACCTACATGTTGTATGTAGGTAGTTAGTCCTTATCTGCATCAAGTCCTTTAAAGTTTAGGTAAGCGGCTTTAGCGCAGTAGTTCCCGGGATCAACCCCTGGCACCTGCACATGGCGCCGCAAGGGTAGCTCACCGGACGGTACGACCCACCTGACTTCCCGGCAGCTGCCAACATCGAAACATTGAACCTTTTAACGCTTTTAACTTCATTTATTTTTATTTTTCTTTTCTTGTTTTCACTCCCTTGGCTTAAGCCCAATATAAAAAGTCAGTCACGTATTACTTCTTTCAATTTTCTCACTTTGTCAAGAATTAGGGTGATTTATTATATCGTTCCTTTTCACTTGGTGTGTTTGGTTTCGAGCCTTACGTGGCCCATATAAGAGGACACCTATCTGGAAAACAGATATCCGCGCAGGCTTGCCTAATCCGGACAGAGGCGGTTCCCAGGAACTCGGGCTACATCTAGCGAGTTTTCCGCCTCGGACGACGTTATAAGGGGGGTGACAAGCGGTATATCTTGGAAGCTTCTTCGCTGCATGGTGTCAAATGCCACTGTTGTGACCCTTTATAGGGCAGCAGCATGTTATTTGTCCATATAGACGCATAAGACACCAAGTAAGGCAACCTGACGCGCAGCAGGGAACGGGCGAGACCGAGGTGCATAGATCCCATGGCCCGGGAATATGAGGTCGTCGACGGCAGCGAGGAGAAAGACGACCTGTATTTTCGTGATGAGCCCGCATTAATTCATAAGCGTACCCGCATCCTAGATGCATGCAAGCGGAGAGACATCGACGATCTCCAAGCCCTAGCTATATCAACAGGTGGATTCCTCACCGACGCCATCCGTTGCCAAGCATGTGAGTGTCCCGCGCGCCGCGCCCTGTCAATCCCACTCACTTCTATCAAATCGGGATCATGAGGCTCAAGGTTCTTCAACAGGGCCAATACTGCTGGGCGTCCACATCGACCAGCACGGGGAGCGGGAGAAAACCTCCGATTCATGGGGAAAGCTAGAACAGCACCGAGATGAGGGTCAGGTCAAGCTGGACGTTGACCGGAGTTTCGTTTACTACCCGAACGGTAAGAGATGCATACCTCCCCACGAGGCACCCCCACACACCCAGTTAAGCTCACCGAAGTGCGCCAGATGATACCCAGGCGCAGCTCGACGAGAAGAAGTCGCAATTATCTGACCTTATCACCGAGGTGCTCCGACGGCAGCCATACCTCTGTTACTTCCAAGGTTACCATGACATATGCCAGGTCTTCTTACTAGTTCTCCCACCAGCTATGCGGGCCGCAGCCGTCGCCCGCCTATCCGCCCTACGCATCAGGGACTTTATGCTACCAAGCCTGAACCCGTCTGTTGCGCAACTAAGGCTGATCCCAGACATTCTTCGGGCTGCAGACCCGGCGCTGTACGCCCATGTATCACGAACAGAGCCCTTCTTCGCGCTGTCAGACACGCTGACCATGTTCGCGCACAACGTGCGACGGTACAGCGATATCGCACGGTTATTTGACGCCCTGCTAGCCCGTGAACAAGCATTTACACTTTACGTTTTCGCCCAGATCGTCCTACGTCGCCGGGACGAGATTTTTGAACAGGACGAACCTGATATGCTACACTTTACCCTCTCCAAGCTCCCCGAAGATCTAGACCTCGATGCCGTTATCGTTGATGCAGCCGCTCTTTTCGAACGCTACCCGCCAGAATCCCTACGTAGCTGGCGCTCAGTATCAAACTCAAGTACTCTTAAGACCGCCCGCGACGTGAGCGTATGCGCGACGCAAACCCTCGAGGATGGAAATAGGTTCTTCGAGAGACAACGCCACGAGCTTGAATGGGCACAGCGGCGGGACGAACTACTTCGGACAGTATGGGCTAACAGGGCATTAATTCTGGCCGTGGTCGTCGGCGCCGGCGCCGTATACTTTCGGAAGGCCCCCATTTGGTCGAATCTCGCTTCGTGGTCGATGCCGAGCCATTATTTCTAGGATACTAGGATGGTCGGTCAGCGGTACGTGGGATTACCAAGTATTTTATACGTTTTTATGAAGGAGTACATGAGTAACTGTATGAATAAGTGCTTGCCGGGTCCCAGAATCGTACGTAAGTTAGGTTAGGCTGGGGGAAAGGGATGGATTGGGTTTATGGTATACGACGCGATGCGAAGTTTTGGATCACATTGGTAGGGTAGATACACTTGGTTAGGGTAACGATACTCTGAAGACGGACGGGGTGGCAGTCGTGACACAAAAGTACATATAATAGAACAAGTCAAGCTGAAGGTATTCTTCAAGGTCAAATAAACAGCTGGCTCTTAATCAAATAGCTAGGAAGCCCGCTCTCGAAACGCAGTCCCATTAAATCGTATCATGTCTTAATCTTCTTACCCTACCCTACCCTACCTAGGTATGTAACGAGGAAGTTACCCATAGTAGTTAACTAGGTACCTGCTAGTAATTTATCACGCCAAAGCGCCCTTTATTCCCTAAATGTCCTCCTACGCAGCCTCCTGAAAAGCCGTCTTCAGCCCTTCAAAATGCTCCTGCTCTTCATCCGCCAACTTGCCCTGCGTATCGCTGATGATAGTCAATATGAGACTGTAATTATTATACAGGAAGCGCTCCCTCTTCCTCTTGTCGTTTCCGAACGCCGCGCTGTACTTGGTCAGGAAAGCCTCTATCTCGCTGCGCAGCCTGCGCAGGCTCGTGACGACTGGTTCGTCGTCGCCGCCCTCGGCGCTCAGCGCCAGGATGCCGTGGAGCAGCTGACCGAAGCGCTGGGTGCAGACGTGCGGGGCCGCCGAGAGCTTGCTCTGCTCGGCCTTGGAGGTCGGGGGGCGCGTGGGTAAGGCGGTCGTGAGGGCGCGGACGGACTCGCAGTGCGCGTTCATGATGGCCTGCAGGCGTGGCCATAGCAGCATGGCCGTGCCGTTGAGGTACCCGTCTGCGGCGGGGACTTTGCGGCGCTGTAGCTCGAACTGGAAGTGCTGGTTCAGGCGGACGGCCAGGAGGACGCCGATGGCGTCGTACGTGTCGCCCACGAGGGACTTAGTGAGAGTCTGCCCGAGCTGAAACGTCGGCTCGAATATGTAAGTGAAGTGGCGCGAGATAGTAGAATAGCTCAGAGCGGGGGAGAAGAAGGACGCCAAGAACGTGTATTCAGCCGTTGCGTTGTCGATTAAGGCGAGGTTGAAGTTTCGGAAGGGGACTTCGAGGTAGTGGGTAGATTGGTCTTCCTCCGCTAAGTAGGACGAGAGCGCGCTTTGGTTGTGGGTGCGCAAGAGGTCGATTCGCCGACCTAAGTTGAAGGCGTCGTGAGGTGGTCCAGCAATTTTAGAACCCGAAAGGACAGTACCTTTCCTGGAAGTATCCTCGTTACCCAGCACGTCAGTCTTGTCCAAGGAATGCAGCTTGATCTTTCGAAGGGCGTTTTCGTAGCGCGTGAATTGGTTGGCGTAGTACCACCGCATAGTGTTCATATACGCCTGACATATTTCATCGGCCAATGTGGCATGGTGTTTATGGAGGAAGGAGTACAGATCTCTGAATTTCAGGAAGTTCTGCTGTTGGATGATCTGCGCGTTGATATGTGGTGACCGTAGAGCCTTAATTTGGGCGACGAGAAAGTCTCTTATTCGTTCGGTAGCTTTAAGCACCAGCTTCTCTAATAGAGGGCCAAGATCCTGCAGGCCCTTAGTACCTTGCGCACTCGAGGCATTCTTCTTATGAGCGGTAGCTCTCTTATCGATCTCCGCGACGACTTTTACCCATCCTTCGTCGATATGACCATCAGCAATCTTGGATACTACTGTAGGTGATACGCTGATCTCTTCAACCACCGATCCCAAGCCTTTCTCTACCGCCTTCCGGTTTTCCAGCCGTACGTTGAGGGCGGTAGACCGTGCTTGTAATGTTTCGATATCTGCGGATACAGTCGCAAGGTCATTTCGGAAGCTTGTGAGGTTCGTCTCTACCGAGCTAAGTACCTCGTCGCAGGCTCGTATCGATTTGTGTAGTTCCTCGAACTTGGCCTTATCTCGGTCATCTAGTAAATAGAACAATGAGCGCGGTGAGAGTGGAGTCTCAGAAGGAAAGGGTACATACACTCTTCAGCTGCCTGAGGTCTATATACAGCAGTATCGTCTAGCGCTTCCTCCTCTGACAATGCTAGCTCTCGAATGGATAACCCGCCGAAATCAAAATCCAACTGGAGGTCTTCGGATGATATCGAGCTGACCGAGTTGGTCGCCGTCTTTGTATCAGAGGTAGCATGCTGCTTATCGTCACCCAAGAGCGTATTTAAAATTTCTACAGGATCGGGCCCGGTGTATATTGTTCTTGACTCCTTTAATGTCGAGCCATTGGCTCTTCGAGAAGATGCCAAGAGGGAAGAAGCTGAAGACTCGGTTGATGCTAGAGATAGCGACGATGATCTAGGGGTAGCGCCGGGTCGCTGCTGGGATGTGATGTACGGACCCTGTCCACTCGGAGTTCGACGAGGCGCAGGAGAGTACGAGCGGCTGCCGGGCTGAGAGGGAGCAGGAGACGATGACTGACCGGCAAGCCGATCGAGCCACATATTCTAAATGCGAACGGGAGATGGGAGCTATGAATCGGGCCGCGTCATGACTCTCTGTTAGTTAATGACTGTGTCGTCGAGCTAATAAGACAAATATGGTTGAATTAGAACGAGAAAGATGCAATAAAAGGAGTGTGAAGAATAAAAGACGTATATTAATCACGATGATACATCAAGGAGGGAGTTAGTTGCTGGTGAGCTCTCAAGAAAGCAGACGAGGCCGTGTAACAGCCTCTCCCGAGTCTCGGATTGAAAGATGATGATTGGTTGAAGCTTCAGACACATGTCATTGTAAAGTATCGATACCTTATCGGGTTTAGATCGACATAATCCTATATACCTACCTCCAGTATGTAAGGTTAAAGTTATGTATTAAGCCACGGCCTTGATAAGATTCAAAGGTGGGTCAACCAAGAGAATACAGAATTAGTAGCTGAATAGACAGTACATAGGTACATGTATCTGCGATGGTGGATTGAAGTTTATATCAAATTATGTACATTACCTATGTACATCTAAGGTAGTGAATGGGTTACGCACTTATAGCGCAGAACCCATAAAGTATTATTAGTGACCATATTTTACATTACAAGAAGAAACCCCCCAAAAAAGTGATACATGTTCCTCATACAATTACCAAACCTTTTCATAGAATAGTGACTCAGAGCAATAGCACATGGCGAATTTCTCAATGTTTGAGTATTAGCTATAACTATCGGTGTATCATAGCACTCGGAAGCCTTTCGCCCCTCCAGAAAAGAAAGTATTTGCAGTTGAGTTAGGTAGACTTCTAGTGGTGAGAGAAGGGTGATCACCCAAAGAAAAAAAAAAACTTAAAATCTCACTAAAGTTTCAAGCCAAAGAGCACTGACGATTAGGCCAGACATGCCCTGTGAGTAGTGAAAATTAGTGCTCGGCTCTGTGCGAATCTGGCCGTCTAGACTGGCCTGGGCTACCTATAAAAAACCCACGAAAGCCCACAAAACTTTTGCACTCTCCGCCAAAAGTGCTCGAAAGCAAAAAAAAAAATATAAAATACAAAAGCGCTGGTAAATAACTGGGGCTCGCTCACAAGTACAGATCTAATAAGCCAATCAGGTACAGCGCAAACTGTGCGCCCAAAGCAATTTCTGGGAAGAAAAAAAATCCCGTCTTTTTGCCATTTACGGCTCCTCCACTCTACTTTTTTTCAACCCCCTCCCTCAATCTTTCACATCTTCCCAAATCCTCCCCCTCTACAAATAGTCCACCAACTCATACTCGGTCTTGGACATTTTAGCTGGGCCTCTTGTGCATCTTCCTTTCTCTTCTACTTCACCAACACTTTCACTTCGGTCAATCCTTCAGAATGGCGGACGAGGTACGTTTTTTCCAAGAAGCACCATGTCCATCTTTTTTTTTTGTTTTCCCTGGCGATCGCAAAGGCGGGCAGAGCAAAGCAATGGCGGGCTGGTACCTAATCACCCCGCATCCGCATCACCACGCATTACATAGTACACATTTTGCATTTTGGCACGCATCGCCAATGAACCCCGCGATGCTGGATGTTGCCTTCATCGTTGCACTCTCTCGTTTTTTACTTGCCTAGTATTCGCGACCGCGGTTTTAGGTATCAAATTTTAGATAGTTGGTGCTAACAGGAATTTCTTACAGTTCGAGATCGATAACCAGGGCGATGCTGGTGCGTCTGCCACCTTCCCCATGCAGTGCTCTGCTCTGCGCAAGAACGGCGCCGTCGTCATCAAGGGCCGTCCCTGCAAGATCGTAGACATGTCCACCTCCAAGACCGGCAAGCACGGTCACGCCAAGGTCCATCTAGTCGGTATCGATATCTTCACCGGCAAGAAGCTTGAAGAACTTTGCCCCTCCACCCACAACATGGAGGTCCCCGTTGTCAAGACCAAGCAGTACAACTTCGTGAGTTGCCCTTATTATATGCGCTACAAATGAAGCTTGGGAACTGGATTATGTTGACTAATACTTATTATTAGTCTCACCTTGAGGATGGCTTCATCGTTCTCCACGACATCAACACCAGCGAGGAGCGCAGCGACATCAAGGTCCCCGAGGGTGATCTTGGTAAGAAGATTGAGGATGCTGATGAGAATGGAACCCCTCTCAGTAAGCGATAGCTTTTTTTTCTCCGAATTAATCGTAAAATGGCTAACATCAATCTAGTCATCACCATCCAGTCCGCTATGGGTGAAGAGGCTGCCATCAAGGCCGACGAGCCCAGCCAGAAGGACTAAATTTCCAATTAAGGGAGTTGGGACTTAGGTAGAGGATGTCACTGGATCGAGCGTTACGTATGAGCCTCGACCAACTTGGACATCAGAAGGGAGGATTGTTTAACTAGCAAACTAGTAGCTAGGTTCGTATTGGACGCTTACCCGTGGGGTTTTGCGTACAAATGTGCTATCCACTGTGGAGGAATCAAACATATGGTACGATAGTCCTCGAATTTCGCATCTATCCCCATCTCTTTGAGGAACAAAAAATGATGTGCGCTTTGAGGATTTCAGCAAAACAGGTCTCCTGTTTTTATTAGCACTTGACATGTCCTACAGAATTTACGAGATCTCCCTTTAATCTTAGAACTGCTATCGGCGATCCTGTATGCGTGACTTGAAAGCTATCTGGTCGCAACTTATTTGTATCTAAACTGTGTTGTGACTCGATTACGTGTTTGCATATAAGGTTAGACGATGCTAGTATTAGACGATCTAAGAGTTGTTTTAACTATGATGATTATCAAACTCAGACAAAAGCTGAATCCATCTAAGGGTTCAAAATATATAACAAGGTGTGAAGCCGTGAAACCTAAACTAGGTAAGTTTGCTAAGAGAATTTCAGGGGTTAAGGAGCAAGTGACTCTTTTTTTTTGTTCACTAGTAACTGTATGATGCTAGCAAGTATGAGAAAAGTATCACATGAATTTCATGTGTAAAGTAGAGTAGTTATACTATCGGAAGGTAGTTATATCTTCTCTGTAAAGACGAGGTACTAAGACATTAGTAGTGTTTGAGGATAGGTTCATTTTATAGAAGTAGCAGTTACCTCGTTAGTACAAATATTGCTTCCAATAAAAAAGTAAAACTTATTTCTTTTGGGCACCCCACTATTACTTTTTCATCCTTCTGCATCCATTTCATCAAATAACAAGAAGTCCACACAACGGGGAATGGCGCCCACCAAATACCATCGCTTTCGCGGCGGCGAACGGTGTGACGAGTGCGGCGCGCGACAGTGGTATGCGCAGGACGCGATTCGGTACTGTAGAAACGGGCACCGTCTCGAAGGGTTTGCGGAGCACGAGGGAGACGAAGATGCCTTTGGAACCCAAGGCAAAGTCTCGCGGAAGAAAAAGGAACCTAGGAAAAAGGTCGCTGTCAAACTCTCGGGCGATGAGGGAAGAGAACTGTATCTTGAGGTCCTGCAGCTTATATTGCTAAGGCAGGTCTGGTGGCTTGTCCGGGAGAAGGGCTTCCCCGAGGATTTCGAGGAGATTGTGAGGGCGCTCTGGGCGTTGAGAGTAAGGAACCTGCCACTAAGGGAAAGCGGAGAGGGAACGCGCAAGCGGAAAGGAGACATAAGCGAAGAATCGGATGGGTATGCTTCGAGCGCAGCGTTGTTCAGTTCCCAGAGCGAAGGCACGGGAGCCGAGTCGTCGGCTTTGGATCTCTCGGATGCCACAACGGCTACTTGGGCACCAGATGCCCGCAGAAGATGGAAACTGCCGAAGCTCATGGACAGCTTAGCACTGTGCTACTTGGGTTGCCTCGTGCGACGATTACCGGCTACGACGGCAGATTTCTGCGGTTGGGCTCAAAGGGGGGAGCTGGACTTTCTCGCCGCGGTATGATGATCCCTACCTGACAGCTCCCATCTATAATTTGATTATCATGCAGGAGTACTAATATAACCATCTACTCGAAGTTCAATAATATCCCACGCAATGTCCGAGACCGCCTACCCGCAGAATACCATCGTGCTCTGCAAGTCAGAGACCATATCCCAGCAGGTCGACTGCAGGCAGCCGTGCAGGAGCTCGTGATATCGTTTAAAGTCAACTTTGACACTATCTTCCCACCGTTGAACTATCCGCCCATACTCGTGAAGCTCATAACGGAGCTGACTCTTCCAGGTAAGAGAGGATAAATTGATAAGAATCGGACATCTCTTGGCTAATTCAAACCAGTCGAAGTATACCTTGTGGTAAAATGTATGGCAGAGGTTTTAAAGGCGGACTACTCTTATCCTGTTGGCGGAAAGAGGATTCGGACAATGGATAATCCAGAAGTACGCCTAATCGCTCTAGTTGTCGTATCTACGAAGCTTCTCTATCCATTAGATGGCATTGGACGGCCCCCTCGGAGTCGTTATGACCCTCGAAGTATTAGTATCGACTGGAGAAAGTGGCAGGAGAGTATGCAAGATAACACAACAGGAAAATCCTCATTAAGAGGGGGCGAAGAATACAAAGTTACCCCTGAAGAGGCCTTAACTATGGATAAGGAGAAACTCGACGATTTCATGGATTGGTTCGAGAAGATGTGGATTGGAGACGGCGAGCCAAAAAGTATGCATACTACAATTATTCTCTTTTATAATCAATTTGGCAATACTAACTTCACCCCTTTTCTAGCGGCCGAAAGGATTCGAGAACCTTTTCTGGGACAGACACGTCCGTCAGATCCAAGCAACCCAAACAAACAACCAGAAAACACGGAAATGAGACAAATCAGAAGTAGATACGAAACTATAAATAACTCCATGAAAATACTCGAACCAACTCCTTACGATCCCGAGGACTCGGGAAAACAGCACAGTCAAGATTTTTGTCCTGTTTGGCGTACTCCAGAAGAGCTTCCAGACGCTGCAAAAGTATTTTACGAAAAAGCAGCGAGTATCGCGGCTATACCGCTACATATGTTGGTTAGAGGTGCTACGCAAGTTGAAAGGCGATTGGAAGTGTGGTGTATTCAGAGGGCAAAAGAACGAGATAAAGGAAAGGGGAAGGGGAAGGGCAAAGCGGTTTGGACGGGGGATGATTCTGACTAGATTGAGAGTTAATATATAGACCCATAAACCACCCCCAGCTATAATGTTATAATAAATACATGCAGAAGCCATTCAACATATCTTTCAACTAAAGATAATGTAAGAGACCTTCAATATAAATCGTGAATTGTTAGTATTAATTGTTAGTGTTGAACTGACAAAAGCTTCGTAACACAGTGCGCTACTATAGATCTAAAATCAACTAAGAATGGAGAAGCTATCCACCAGCTGGTCTCGGCTGTCAAAAATCTTTGACACACAAACGCCACTTCTCTCAAGAAATTGATCAGGTGACTTTCAATCCACTAGGGTTCGTTTGCAGTGGAATTTCAAACCCCCACCGAATTTCCCAAGCCGACATCATCTTGGAATTCTCCCCAAACATTTTCATTCACGACAGACAGCAAAAAGTAAGTCAACACCCCCCTATACGACGCTTCGAATTTGCTCATACTAACTAAAATGCGTCTATAGTGCAGATGTAAGTTATTTCCAATATCAGAAAAGAAAAAAAAAACGCAATGGCGCGCGCACCAAAGCAAATTGCCCGACTCGATCGAAACTTAATCAAAAATTCCCGAAACATGCGAAAACTAACGATGAGTAAATAGCTTCGTGAAGACCCTGACGGGCAAGACCATCACCCTCGAGGTGGAGTCTTCCGACACCATCGACAATGTCAAGTCCAAGATCCAGGACAAGGAGGGTATCCCCCCCGACCAACAGCGCCTGATCTTCGCCGGAAAGCAGCTCGAGGACGGCCGAACCCTCTCCGACTACAACATCCAGAAGGAGTCTACCCTCCACCTGGTCCTCCGTCTCCGTGGTGGTATCATCGAGCCCTCGCTCAAGGCTCTCGCCTCCAAGTTCAACTGCGACAAGATGATCTGCCGCAAGTGCTACGTGAGTTTACTCCCCACTCTACACTTGTTTTCAATCAGGTGGGATATGGGTGCTGACTTTCTTGACTCTACAGGCCCGTCTTCCTCCCCGTGCCACCAACTGCCGCAAGCGCAAGTGCGGCCACACCAACCAGCTTCGACCCAAGAAGAAGCTCAAGTAAACGATTCGTCACAGCATGTTCCATCTCTTCGGCGTCTTTGGTTTGGGGTGTTATCATGAGCACGCTACGGACGGGGTGGATAGATTTTATTATCGACACCACTGCGATGGGATTATTTTCTTTCTGCGCGGAAATAAAATAGCTACGCCTAGGCTAGTTTCAGTGGCAATGAAGTTGCGATGCACATGAGTAAAACATATGTTTTAGTACGAATTAGTGAATGTGTTGTGCCCGAGTAAATACGTACCGTGGAATTTCAAGTACTATTGCTCTTAAGTTCGTAATCTAGAAAATCTCCCTCTGTGTCGAAGGATTATTCCTAGGTATCTTTTAATCTTCCCTATCCGCTTGTGAAGCATTAACGATTTCGCAGCAGAGCGAGGGGCTATTGAAGTCAGCTATAAGGCATGTGTTTCTACAAACCTAATATGCCTTTTGATAGTATTATTTATGTCTTATTTATTAATTGTATTTGACGATGCCATCATCCTGTTATAAATTGCATTACAATTCTTTGCGCATCTTCACATATAATTATGCGCTCAGTGTAAAGACTTGCACATAGATCTTATGAAACCTTTGGTTACCTGCATGCAGGTACATCAAGTACATCAAGTACACGATAAGATACAGCGGTACTTGAGTACGTCCCTCTTGTTCTGTCCAATCAAACGTCATATCTGAAGCTTGAACCTTGTCAATTAAACGCGGCTAAAGATCGGCGTGCCTCCGTGTCCTCAAACAAGTTAAACGGCGTAAGTTGTGCAGCCAGCCAGCAGCAGCTTCACCTTAAACCGTCGTTGTTCTTCGCAATAAACCCAGCTGTTTGGCCCGTCTACCCGACCTTTTCTCAACCCCAACTCGCTGTCCGGAAAAGGCGCAAAATATAAGATTATCAAGATGGCGAACGCAGGCTACGACGCCGTCGTAGATATTGACGATGAGGTATGCTTGAGGATATGGTTAATTCATTAATTAATTAATTAATTAATCTACCATCCCACCTTATCATAGAGAGCTCTTGGATGCGGCATCATAGAGCATTCAATGATTTATTTATATGCTACCTAGGTAGGTGTATGAGCCAGGCGTACACGATGCTAACTAGAAATTGCTACTCCAGGGCGACCTAGGACACACGGACCTCCAAGAAGACCTCGAATTCCACAACTCCAACTTCAACGATCCCCAAGGCGGCAGCAGCACGCGCAAAGGCGCCCCCTCCATCAGCAGCGGTCTCCCGCCCCCCGCGACCGCCGGTTCCGGCTCCGGCGGCGTCGGCTCTTCGAAGCGGTACCTCTGGACGATGTCGTTCTACGCGCAGTTCTTCGACGTGGATACGTCGAGCGTGCTGGCGCGGTGCTGGGCGGCGCTGTACCCGCGGGCGAACTTTCTGGACGTTCTCGAGGGGAATCCGGATTTGTACGGGCCGTTTTGGATCGCGACTACGGTGGTGCTGATTTTGTTCCTCGGGGGCACGATTAGTTCGTATTTGGCGAGCGAGGGGAAGGGGTCGTTTGCGTATGATTTTAAGCTGTTGAGCGGTATGTCTCTGGTTTACTTTGTTCCCGTTCTTCGTGGGTGGTTCTTAGGAGATGGTGGGATATTCTAGAGAGGGGGGGGGGGGATTGGTAGATGTGGAGATGAAGATATTGGGAAATTTAGAGAGACGCTGGTGCTAACGACGACTCGCTCAGGTGCCGCCGGCCTCATCTACGGCTACACGCTCGTCCTGCCCGTCGTCCTATTCGGCGCGCTGCGCTACTTCGGCTCCGAGTCGGCGAACCTACTCGAGTGCTGGGCGCTGTACGGGTACTCGAACCTAATCTGGATCCCCGTGGCGCTGATCAGCTGGTCGCCCATCACGATCCTCAACTGGGTCTTCGTGGGCGTCGGCTTCGGCCTCGGCGTCGCCTTTCTCTTGCGAAACTTGTACCCCGTCCTTAGCGCTACCGACCGCCAGACCAGCAAGATCCTGCTCATCCTCGTCGTCGCCCTGCACGCCGGCCTCGCCATCGCTATCAAGGTGCTATTCTTCGCTGCGGGGAGCCCAGTCGCGGGAGATAAGCCGGGGGATACGCCGCCTGCGGCTGGAGGGGATAAGCCCGAGGGCGATGCGATGTCCCTCTTCTAAGGGATCACATGTGGAATTATTATTTTTCGTAAGAAGGAGAGAAAAGAGGGAATTTTGCCGAAAATGGCAAGGAGGTCAAGAAACGAGATGGGGAGATTCGACCTGATATCATACGACCTTGTTTTTATGGCGTTGGGCAGGTTCTGTGCAACAATAATAGTGTTATGTACACTAGCTACTCACATAGGTAGTTGATACCGTTCCGTTCTAATGTGTATCATGAGGCCAATTCAGCTTTTGAACTTGCTTTAACGTTTGTTTGACTTGGAGTTCCTGTCTAACCTAGGTACATTTGGATGTATATGCCTTCTTCTGGGTGTATGGCTTGCTTTAATACAGGGCGAGACTGAGGAGACAGGGAGTATCACATATCTACAATCCTTGATTCACTCCCCCGCCATGTTATCTTCCCACTACAGTACGCCGTTCCTCACCGCTCAATCTTCCCGCCCCTAGCCACCCAATCGAGCCAACTACCGGGGTACTCGCCGACGTTCTTCCAGCCCGCCGAGCGAGCGAGCTGCGCGGCGGCGCGGCTGCGCACGCCGGCCTTGCAGTAGAAGACGATATCGCCGGCGCTGCCGTCGGGCGGGGGCCGCTCGAAGCCGAAGCGGTCGGCGAAGTCGTCGGCGGGGATGTGGAAGCTTTCGGGGGCGCTGGCGATGGGGATGTTGAGGGCGCCGGGGATGCGGCCGGTGGAGGAGAGCTCGGAGGGCTCGCGGGTGTCGATTATAGTGACTTTGGGTTTAGAGCCTGGGGAGGAGGATATGGCTGCTTGGATCTGGGAGGGGGTTTTTAGTTAGAAGAGGTGAGTTAATATTAGAATGGGCAGAAGGGGGGGGGGGGGGGG
>KZ112950.1:477490-497866 GCA_002120325.1 Daldinia sp. EC12
AGGCAGTGGTTCTAGTAATTAACATACCTCTTCGAAATTCCATATCTTGCTCTGGTCACCGGGTGCTGAACCAGAGGACCACCGGATACTTCTAGGAGCAATGCGTCGTAGGACTTGTGGTCGCGCAATGGCTCTTGATGTACCCCTCGCTACTATTCGTGTTGCCGTGCCGAACGAAGCCCGTAGTAGATGCGCGGCTACGGGAATGCTAGCCGAGCCCGAACCCGTGAGTCGGGGGGTACTCCCGCGCGAAGCGGTAGCAGCGCTAGTTATCGCAAATCGTCGTGTCGCCATTTTAGAGAAGTATGTTTTTCACCACCGCACGAAGAGGGGTATTTTGCCCAGGTTAAAGCTTCCCAATTTTCAGATATACTTGATATCTATCTTTAGTTGAACTCGCATACGCTTCTGTGAATATATGCCTCTAAATTAAGTATGAGGCATGTATGTACAAATTTGTAGCTCGTCTGAACTTAAAGTAGGTAGGTATATTTAAATTCGGCTGTATAACAACGAAAGACCGTCGCTAGACGAATTGCCGAGCTTGTAGCTCTTGATTACCTAAGGTAACTCGATTGCAAAGCTGTGATGTCACGGCAGAAGTCGGGGAAATGCCCGTACCATTAAAGTTGCTACTACGGCTGGGCTAAAAGTACCTATGTACTTCTATTATAAGACCTGAAAGCATGGCTTGCCTTAGATCAGGTCACCTATCACGGGGTCAACGTCGACAACACACCGACTTACGGAATCCATACATGGTACGAGTTTTTTTTTTTTTTTTTTAACTCCTTATTACTTTTTTCTTCCAGGCCCTCCATAGTTACTGAGTGTACTGAGGGTATAGGGTATTATCAACCTTAATCTCGTCTCAGTATCAGATGTTCTCCTCCCATCTTCCAAGCAAACTTCACGGCATGAAATACTGAATACTGGGGATAGGATACTGGTTTCATGACAAGATTCCACGTCCTTGCAAATTTCGGTCTGACTCGGCCGCTATGGACATTCTAACCGTCGTTGATATCAACATCCTCGGCAGTAGCGTATATACAAGACCGTTATTACTATTACTATATTCTACTTTCATCTCTTTCGTTACACGGCCATACGGCTCTTCTGACCCTTTTTCATATCGGTGTCATTCCTAATCAACGACACTACCATTTCCTCTCTTCAAAAGTAAGAGGGCAGTCGTCCTAAGATCAGTTAGCTTCAAATACATTAAAAGACTCAGCCATGCGCAACATACCTTGGGGAAGATGGTAGCAAACACCTTGATCTCATCCGAGTCGGGTGTTGCGTGGTGCTTCCAGTCGAGCTCAACCGAGGCTTTTCCAATCATGAGGGCCAAGTTAAGCTGGGCATAGTGCTGACCAAGACAGTAGTGGGGTCCAGTTCCGAAAACGAGGTAGTTCTTGGCACCCTTCTCCTCGGCATCGCCAGTGTAGTATCGTTCAGGGTCAAACTCATCAGGGTTCTCGTATACTTCGGGATCGCGAAGAGCCATATACGTAGTCGGAATGATCATGGCACCCTTGGGGACGGTGTAGTTCTCGGTGACAGGGAAAGGCTTCTTGGCCTTGTAAGGCACCATGATGACAGGAGGGCGCCATCGAAGGAGCTCCCTGACGACTGCGCGAGTGTAGGTCATCGACTCAAGCTGCTCCAAGTTCACAGGGGCGTGAATGTCACCATTTCGTACGCGGTAGTTCTCCTCACGAACACGGTCTAGAACATCAGGTCGGTTGGCTAATACTTGGAACATGTTGGTAGCTGCGCTCGAGGTAGCATCCTGGGAAGCGAAAAGGAACGTGAAGAGGGTTCGAGCAATCTCCATATCGCTGAAATCGCGCAATAGAGGCGACGGCTTCACCATTCCCTCAGTTGACAAACCCTTTTCGACAGCTTCGGTCCACTTCTTTGAAGCAATCATGTCCTTGATCCAAGCATCCATGATACAGGTGATCTCACCGCCCGCCGCCATGCGGACCTTGGATTTAGCAGCGCATTTCGCAAGCTCGTCCATGACCATGCGCGCAGCCTGCTGTCCGTACCAGGTTCGGGTGTAGGGAATGATGATCGGGAAGTTGACAAGGTCGAGAGCAGCGGTGACTAAATAGTAGTCATCGGCAATCTTCTTGCAGGCAGAGTCGGGCATGTAATATCCGGCGAAGGTTCGAAGCGACACGGTACACATCAACTCACGGAACTCGTGCATGAAAGGGATAGGCTTTCCTCCGGCCTCTTTGGTCAACCTGAGGAATCTAGCGAAATACTGCTTATAAACAGCCTCCTGGCCGGGTAAGTAGCACTCGAGAGCTCGTCGGGTGAAGAGACCGTTTAGGCCCTTGCGGTAGTCAACGTGGGCCTTTCCATCTAAGAACACCCAGCTGTCTTCTCCGAGGATTTTCGTGGCAATATCGACAACGCAAGGCTTCACGTATGTGGGGGAGTTGAAGACTTTGCGAGACAAGTCGCGGGTGGAAGCGATAACAACGAACCTGGGGACAAGTTAGTAAATCCCAAAGTGGTATCATCGTGGGAAAAGCGCATACTTGTGGAAGACAGAAACACAGCTGAGAGGGCCGCTGTTCCACTTCGCCTTGTATTCTTCGAATTTGGGGTTGAGAGACTCGAGAAAAGGGCCCATAAACGGTAACTTGAACGCCGGTCCAACGATAGAACCCTTTTGTACGAAGTAACTAACTGTTGAGATTTTGATTAGCCAATGCGGTTCGGCCTACGCCTAAAACCTTGGTGTACTGAGACATACTTTGGTCATACGCGACAGCTAATGCAAGGAGGGTAAACACCCATGTCATGAAGCTCGCATTTGCGATAGTGTTGACTAAATAGTCAACCTGGGGAGGCAGGCTCCCGACCGAAAAATCGGCCAGAGGCGACGTGAAACTCGTCGCGTTCGCAGCCATGACGACCGCTATATAGGGCTGAATTTTTTTTGGTGTTGGATATATTTGCGCCGCAGCCTTCTGTCAAAGGTGGTCGTAAGAGAAGCACCTAATATATCCCCAAGATCCACCGGAAAGAAAAAGGAAAGGAGGGGGAGAAGAGGTCAGAATTAAAAGAACGGCGACAACCCTTCGATACGGGGGAGAAGTTGACCTAAGTAGAAAAAGTGAAAGGGGTGAAGAAGAGCGAGGTGGTGGTGGATATTTGCAGGAATCTAAGGAAACCCACTAAAATTTGTTGGATTGGGAATTATTTGATTATCGGACAGAAACATGAACCCTTCTTTTTTTTCTGAATGACCCCTGCCCCCCCAATCGACATTACTCCCGCAATCTTATGCACGGATAGTGCGATATCCGCACCTTCGGTACATCGATGACCTAAGTGTCTGCCCTGTCCGGCCCTGTCTGTAACTGGACAATCCCAGTTTTAAGTTTCCAGTCAAGTATTATCGCGGCTTAACGGTCCTGTCTAAATTGGTCTTATCACCCCGCTGATTGGTCTATCCAAATCTCAAATCTCTATATATGCACTTTGTTCGTCCCTACCCAACTTTAAGAAGCGTTACAGAAGTTACTCCCCCCGTTTTCAATCCTACCTAACATACAGTAGAAAGTATCAAACGTATTACAGGCTACTACAGGCTACAGGTGTGATAACGCAGGGGCAATGACATTTGTACATGTCCTAGGTCCAGGTAGGTAGCTAACGCATGCGGCAGGTACCTGTCCCTACCTATTTAAGTAGATTAACGCCGTTTAATCTACATAGTGTGTGTACATAGTAGTATGCCACCCGCTAGCTTGCTTGAACTATACCTCATGTGGAGAGCTACCCTTTCTTCACTTCTTTTTTTTTTTTCTGATATTAGCTATTAGTAATTTGCCTTGTCGCAAAAATGAGACATAAACTATTAAATTAATCCACATCAACGCGAAACGTACGAGTCGATCTCGTCTTCATTTTATCTAAAGGACGATTTTCGCATCCGCAATGGTTCGCATCAGATCATTCACATACGTCGAAGGGTGCCCATATCCATATCGGTTCATTCCAACGAGCGTTTTTCGTCCTACTTTTTTTTTCTTTTGGCTTATTTTATTGTTGACAAAGCGTTTTTTTTTTTTCTTTCCCACCCCTGGTCCTAAGGTGATGCAATGCAAGTCACTCCTCAGACGAGCTATCGCGCCCAAGTCGGGTTTAATTACTTTGGAATTGACCAATCATTGCGGCTGGACGCCTTGTTCCGCTATTCACCGCTCCTCAATTCGTGGTCCGAGCTTGCAGCTTATTAGTCAAGCCAGGCAAGCTGAAATACGAATACGAAGTGCCCCCCAAGCTCGGATCGCCGGGGTGCAGGAAGGAAGGTTAAATTGATGCAGAATTCGTTATGTCGATCCATTTTGTTATTTACATAATATTCTGATGTACATATTAAGGAACCACAACTGGGCTCAAACAAGCTTACTGACTCGGCCTGTCTTTATCCCTTAGACAACACACTAGCAAGTTATTCCCGTAGGAGCGGCTCTTTATTCGTACCTCGTATTTCGGAGGCACTGTGGCTTTCTCAAAGCCATCGTTGGGCGTAGTAGAATAGAGCAGCCCAATTCCCAACCTATTTGAGCTCTGCTATACCATAGCAGAGCTATCATCGCCAGCCTGATATTTAAAAAAAAAAAAAAAAAAAAAAAAAAAAAAAAAAAAAAATTAGAATAAAATAAAATAAAATAATAGTTAGATGCTACACTTGATAGATTATTTTTATCTAACCTGACAACGTACGTTAGGAAACTTCAGAGATGATGAGTGCCACTTTGAATCTATACAACTTACTATATAGTTACTACAGACTATAAATAGGGCTTGTCAACTTCAAAGATCAGATGAATACCACGTAGAATAATACATAGAGTTTAAATTCAACCCTTGCGAATTAGTATGCTAAGACCAGATAATGATCACATGTTAGTCAAGCTGCCTACTATTTAAGAAGTTCTTGCGTGAACACCGCTGAGGGCGTGCGTGGCTTTTGAAGGAGCTTCCGACAAATAGAACTACATTTCATCCGACCTTATATCTGAATTCGTATCTCAACTTTAATTGAGAATCATTAAATGGGTTTATAACATCTTCCGAGGAGAACCTATACTATCCCATCTAACTAACGAAATATTTATCTCAAGTCTCTTGCAACGGGAGGACACGGCAACGTCCATGTACGAGTTGGTTATTTTATACGAATCAGAGGCAACTAACATGATTTAATCTCTAAGGTAGTGAATGTCGCATATAATCCTCCGTAGAAGAAGAAAAAAACACTCCACCGATTGTATGATTCAGTATTTACAGCTAGTTAGGTAGTTAATTTGAAGACAATGCCAAATATACTCCATTGACCACCACCAGCTTTTCTTTTTTCTCTTCTTTTTCATGATGGTTAGTGAAGTTGAAGTTATAAGAAATATCTAAATTCAGCCTTACTTGACAGAAGAGTCACAAGTGCAATAAACCTCTCTTCCTAGCAAGTGGCCTTATCTTGTAATTCTATATTAAGTATTTCTATATTGGCATTTTTGTTCGGAAAATGGACTTATGAGTCTATATTGAACTCTGTTATAGTCACTGCGGTTTTGACATGGTTTCGAGTTTCCTTCGACCCCAGGCGCGCAATAATGACCTTTTATTTTATATTATAGAATATGAGGCAAGAGAAAAGCAAGGCGTCACTCAAGTTGTTGACAGTTTTTAAAATTACATGTATTAAGTATGTGTAGTTAGTAGTTACGGTTAATAAGTCTTTTATATTAGAACACAGGCGACTATATAGCGATAAGAAGATAGGTACCTAGTTAGCATACGTAAGAAACGACGTATGAATCTCCCACGAAGATATCGCTAATGTCGATTCGAACGTCGTTGGTGCCATACGTACCTATTCCGCATGTCTTGGCGAGCGAAAACGAGAACGGAGCCGAGCTGCTTACCCCAAAGTAGAAGCTCGAATAGCGAGGACGCGAATACCAACCTTTAGTTTCTACTTAGACCCTATTGCTAGAAAAAAAAAAAAAAAAAGGTATCGGCAAGGTTATTAGCGGGTATGTATACAAACAACTACAGTATAGAATGAGTCAGCGCCGAAAACTGACGTTGCGTGCTCCGGAAAGACTCAAGTTGGTGTAGGGTTCTTTCGACAGGCTAATGCATGCGAAGATAGGGGCCAACAGCGACCTAGTCTGAATGAGGCTGAGCTTACGATATACAGTCACGTATGCTTTGCGGGGCCCCGATCATGGAAATCCAGGCTGCATTTACATCTATGTGGTATCTCGTAAGGCAGCAATTGTTGTTAACGCGTGCTAGTTAGGTATAAGCCTGTACTTTTGTTATGTGATGTTGGGGGCTGGTCTGTCTTACAAGGGGTTTCGGAGTTCGGACATATACTCGAATAGGATAGGCGACGTTTCTAGAAGAGGCTCGTTGATGACCGAGGATTATATACTTACCCGGCTTCCTGATATCTTAATACCAAATACCGACTTGGAACAGAGCCTTGCCAAGAAGAATACTATCCATAAAAGAGATGATGTACATAGACCGCATATAATAATCACTGCTACCTAGTCAAGTACCTACGTAATACCTTGCATGCGTGTATCATCAGCGCTTGATGTCTAACAAGTTGAAGTGACGAATTCTCAGAGTATAGGTGTATTCATCAACTCTTTCCATTCAATGGGCTAAGTTTCTGACTCATACGGGATGATGTATCTAGATAGATACTGACTGGCATTGATAGAGATTGAAAGTAATTCAGCTTGTTATGATGCGGGCGAGACACATTACCTAAACCGGTAGTATGCCGCGATATAGTAGAGGGTGACTTGGTGTAGATGACTATGTCGACCCGTGAATTTGGATATAAGACGTCCCCTGCCCTCCTGGTCTAAGAACCATCCACTTCACCTTCAGAGAGAATAAATCATCAATAAGCAAATCTTATCAGATCGCATCGACAACCTACAAGGCGTTCGGAAAGTCAAGTCAAGTCAACCTAACCTAATCTACCACTTCTTACGCCAAGTTAGACTACCACGTCTGCTTACCATCTCCGCGGGATCGTCCCATTACTACTTCGTTATCGTCTACTCCAAATAAATCCTTAATCCCCAGCAAGCAACCAGACAAGACACCATGAGCCAGAGTCAAGATAAATCCGCCCTCGACGTCGAGAAGGCCCAGCCCGCTTCCTCCGATACAGCCTCAATATTCTCGACAAGCTCATTTAGCAGCACTAAGGCTTTGCTCAAGAAGTACACCTCGGGCAAGACTAGCAAGCCCGACAGTTCCACCTCTACCTCCAGCTCGAGCCCTACCCAAGCCGAGCTGAACCGGATCGCGCAGCGGAACCAAATCAAGATGAACTTCTAGGTATTCGTTGCTATATTGCTTCGAGGACGCTATGTTCGTCATGTTTGAGAAAGTTGGCTATTGTTTATCTTTTCGCGGATGAATAGGGGGAGGGAAGATAGGTTGGCGGGAATCGAGTACGGATAGGAAAGTCTGGTGTTTCCGGTTTACGGATGATGAGCGCGATGAACGTTATCATGGGTGGCAATATCTTTCTACTAGGCTTATGGACGAGAAACGGCGCAATGTAGTAGGAATGGGAAGTAACAAATAAGGGGTATCTTCAGCTTTGTCTAAGTGTCTACTCAAGACTATAATAGCAACATATTAGTGCTACTGTATCCGACTTGGTCTCGTTTACATGTGCTGTCCAGGGCATTTTTTACAAAAAATCACTAGAACGTATCGTCTAGGATATCCTGATTCATCTTGACCATCGTAGGGCTATACTCGGATGAATCCTCTGGAGCTGCACCAGCTGTGATTAGAATATCGTCGACGATTCGTTTGCTTGCTTCTCGTGCTGTTTGTTCTTATTAGTATTCATCTCTAGTAGATACCTATGAAAAGAAGCAAGAATACAAAGTTGACTTACCAGGTGTTTGCATAAGTTTACTCGGTGGCAGCGCAAATTGAATCGTCTTCGGCGGGCTCATTCCGCCAAAATCGTCGTCGTCATCGCTGTCCCAATTGATCTCATCCGGATCTCTCTTGCCCTTACCCTTGAGCAATTCCTTCTCCCTAGCTTCTGCGAATATATCCCTCGTTTTCCTTGCCGTACCTGGCGTCTGTACGCTGACGCCGGGTGTTCTTGGTGTATCGCTCACGGCAGGACGACCTCGTGCTAATCGTATAGGTGACATGTATAAGTCACTCCGCAGCTTTGGCATTGCTATCTCGGGTGAGCTCATTGGACTCTCGGCCCATAGCGCCCTACGAGTTCTATCTTCCTCCCCCTCACCAGGTTTGACGGGGGATCTACCGCGGAAAGCGCGCGCGTGAGGTGGTAGAGCGGCGGTCTTGTGCGGTGTAGCTTGCAGTCGGTAATTCTTATCCAGGACGCGGTGTAGTAACGGATCCTTGTTTTTGCTGATTGTAGACTGAGGTGCTGGCTCTTCTAACAAGGATGAAGAGCGCGGTGTCATGGACATATCTGGTAGTCTTGATTGGTTGCTTGTCCTCGTATGTGCTGGTAGTTCCAAAGTGTCGTCATCATCGGCAAGTATATCGTCCTTAAAGATAGTGTTCTCGCCTTTGAGTTCACGCCGTAGTTTCTCGTAAGGCGACTCGAAGTCAGCGAACTGTGGCTTCTTCATGTGCGGTAGTGATTTGGTAGACGGCGCTCGCGGTGTGCTTCCAGTTATCTCGGCATGGTCAAGGATAGAGTCATCGGGCATGTCATGTTGCTCCTGCTGCTGCTCGGCGTAACCTGATTGTTCCACGGTTGTATCATCCTCGGTAGCTGTATTATTATAGTTAGATGTTGTATCCTCTAGGGTTGTCTCTTCTGCCGTAGTCGTTTCGCCATCGCCGGCTAGTTCTTCGTAACCGGAAAGAGACACGTTAGCGGACGCTTCGAAGAATTGCTTCCAGAACTAAACAATAGAAAGTCGGTAGGTTAATGAATGTATATCTCAAGCTATTTTGGAAGCTTGTACCTACTTTGGAAGCTTCCCAAACGGCTTTCGAATGCTCGCCATATTGCTCTACGAGAGGTAGGATGCTGGTAGTAACGATTCGGTGCGCCTTGCTGAAATTGTGGTCAATTTCTTGTAGTGTAAGTGTAATTGACTGTTCTAGCTTCTCTAATTCCTCCGTCAAGGTTAAGTTCCTTGCCGACGATGGCCCGGGTCGAGACATGTTGTCGAGTTGGTATATAAGTGTAAAAAGTTGGAGGAGGAAACTAAAAGTCGGTACCTAAAACTTCCAATGTTATGCGCTGGAAAGGAAACAATTCACATGTACCTACTTTCTGATTTAAAGTAGTGGGGTTTACGGTCATTTACGGTCGCGTTAGAAACGCGATGCGGGGTTACTTTGTTACTTTGGTACTTCGGTACTTACGAAATATGTACCTCCTCTTAAGAAGGCAATTAAGGGGCTGAAAAGGGGTATCTTAAGTATATTACTATTCATATGCTATTCATATTCAATCAGTGTCTCGAGTGACCATAATATCCTGACATCTCAAGCTTGATCAAGAGTCTGTCAATGGTATTCTCCTCCTTCATTTCTTCATCGCGTCTCCCCTCATTTGTCATTATATCCCTTGCGAGTAGTTTTCCTTTAAGACCTCCCTTCTCCTGTAGAGCACGGCATACGGTTATGAAGATATCTACTTTCTTCTTGAAGGCATCATAAAGGCTTTTAGGAGATAATTCCTGAGCTATACTTCCCTTGTCACCCGATGCTTCTGAACGCGCCATCTTGGAAAATTTTAGAATGAGACTAAAAATGTCCTCCAATAACTTCATGACCGGTTGTTGTCGTTTTCTAAGCAATAGTGTATGCATTATATGATCCAAAAGCCGCTCATGTTCCTCTCGAAGCTCGTCTGGGCCGAGTATTCGCGTCTCTTGAGGATCGATGTCCAATTTCAAAAGGTCGCTTTCTATATCTGCAAGTCGGTGTACAAATCGTTTCCATGGCATCTCAATACCCGTCTCGAAGAAGTACGCGCTTATACTCGTAACGAGGTGATGCGCTTCAAAGCGAAACCGCAACGAAGCATTGTCGATATGGTGCCAAGCAGATGTCCTTGTAATAGCATCCCGAAAGAGTTGTTCGACAACGTAGAGCATTCGAAGTATTTTAAGCAGCAATCGGAATATCTTATCGTATTTAAGTAGAATAACCGGACCAAAAACCGGCGAGAGAGGAGCGGGAGGCTTATACGAAAGTCGGAGGAAATCTAATGCTTCCAGCGACCCGGGGTCCAAGCATTTATCAATTTCCTCGCTTGAAAGGTCTCGTACACCAAAGCTAATATCGCCAGGCAACTCGTATTTTCCGTCTCTCGAACTATTAGTCTGAGGTGACGAAGGTAGGTAACTTTCTGCGAGAACGCCCATTAGAGTCAATCGAAGTTCCGAGCTGGCTGGAGGCCAAGTATCTCGTCCACTTAGTCGAAGTCCCATTGTGCCGCCGCTTAGAGCAACACCCGTCTGTCGTTCAGCAGTGTCAAGGTTGGGATCAAATAGTGCGTGGGAAAGACGACTACAGAACACGCCGTTCCCGAGGAGGTGAAATTGCTTCTGCAAGGATAAATGATCCCGTAGGTGATGTGCACTAAAGAGCAACTTCATATACTCTCGATTGACTACGCGTGCTTGTGCTGCGATAAGCGGGCCGAAAGAGTAATATGGTATTAATGACCAATGGGGCGAAAAGTTCGAGGTATCCTGTTCGATAATGGCTGCTTCCTTGAATAAGTTATCGTTGAGTAATCTTGCCAAATTGTCTTCCTCAGAAATTGTAGGTGGTGGCTTATCCAAGGCTGCAATAGACGCTAAGAATTGCCCTTCAAGTTCAGCCTCTCCATGCCCAAAAAACTGAAGGACGTTGTCCTCATTTGGGATAATATCAACCATGCTTGTCAGTTGAGGTGCGGTACTTTGCCCCGTAAGCTGACCCTGTAGACTCGTAGATAGGCTTTTCTCGTATTTTCTTACTTCCTCTTGAAAACATTCTATGGATTTCCAATTGAAGTACCACTTGAAAGGGGGAGGGCTGCTTTGAGCGATAAGCTCCATCTGGGAGATTGGATGTTCTGGATGATGTGCACGGAGGAGTCGCAGAGTTTTGCCAGTCTCGAATATAACTAGAGCCATTTCGCTCGGGATGAACGTTGGCATACGCTCTTCGTCAAGGGCGTAATCGGGCTCGTCGGCTTCAAATCCTGAATCGTCAAGAATTTGAATATTTTCAATCTTGACGAAGCTCCTTCCAGGATCCTCTTTGGTTAATGGAACTCCTCCTTCGGTTCGGATCCCCATCCATTTCTCTGCAAATTGAGTCCAAGGCGTAGAAACACGCGTCAATACCTCACGCATAACTTCACTCAGAAGCGGATTGCTACTCTCTAGCGATTGGGCCTCCTCGAATATGAGAGATAATGCACGCTCGTCGGTTTTCGTTTTCGAAACCTTCAATATCAAGGTTTTGAAATATACGAGCACTGTCTGAACAGGCTGGACAAGCGCTTTTAGTTGCAAGAGTGACCGTATATGCCTCGCTCTCGTTCCAAGGATATTCTGAATAGTTAGTAAAGTCATATCCACCTCCTTTGCAATAGCTACTCTGACTGCGCCTGGTTGCGTTTCATATATAGCTTGTACATAGGTTGAAAGGAAACGAGTCGTGTTTCCACATTCTAGACAACATTGTTGGATACCTTGCAGTACTTGTAAGGAATAACCTGAGACTCTCATCTTGTCTAGATTAGGAATGAAGCTACTTTTGTCTGCGTCCCATGTATAAAAGACTGAACCTCTGCCAAAGGCGAGACCTAGGAGTGCCGTCAGATACGGCCCAGTTTGAATAACATTACCCTCAGCACTCCCGACCTTAAGGGGATCTTCTGAGTATTTGATTGCAGCATCGTATGTTCCTGGCCCGGCTTCGGTAATGAACAATGGTGCTTCGTGAGGAATGTCAGGCTCTAAGAAACCGTCCCATGTTTTATACTCGAATTCAGTTTTTGCCGGTTTCTCCTTTAAAACCCACGAGTCATCAAACACGTCAAGGTCATGCAAATTTATGTCATGAAGTGTTTCTGGAATTGGAGCAGTCTGTTGTTCTGTCTCATTAGGCTCATTGAGATCTATGGGCGGTAGTAAATCAGGCAGCTTGAAGAACCCATCAGCGTCTGCGTTGGCGGGCTTGACGGTAACACGGTCCTCAGCTGGTTGATTAGAATTTAGGATGCTGGTATTGAAGAATTGACTGTCAGATCCTGATGAGAGGGTCAACAGCTTTGAAGATAAGCTGTAATCCGGAAAAGCGAATACATCGGCAAAGTCTTCATCCGCCATCCTGTCGAATTGAAAATTCTGAGATTCATTTAGGTATTTCGTTCAAAAATATCTCTATGGGAGACTATATGAAATACCGGCCGCCGGAATCGTGAGATGGCACGTCGAGTAAAGATGGTGGATATATCATGTACAAAGGTACTTAATACCAAACGCGTAAATGGCATCGAAATGTCATTCAGCACAAGCCACCATTAATTCAGTAATCGCGCCTGCCCCGCGATCTGCCAAGCCACACAAGCAAGCGACATATGTAAGCTGGGTAAGACTACCTTGTATTTGAACTTATGTATGTACTTAGGTACCTCATAGTCTGTGCGTACAGCTTGGACCCTGGTTCTTATCGAAAGCTACTCCAAAGTTTGGAAGCTCTCAATTCAATTTGTATCTTAAAGTTAACTTATCGCTCCTCAATGTTCCAATAGCAGGTTCACTCCTTTCTACTCATTTCATTCATTGGCGCATTATATCTCTCAATACAAGTTTGAGAATGTTACAATAAGACTATATCGACAGGATTTCTATAATCAATTCCAATTAAGAAAACCAACCAATATGCCGCCAAAAAGAAAGTCCAAAGCCGGTAGCTTGGCGGAGGTGTCAACTCCAAAAGCATCGTCAACTCCTGCGCGCGACGACGATGCTATGGATGTAGACACCCCGCAAGCTGCAGATACCCCTCGCGCCGCCGACACTCCTACAGCTTCCAAACCTAGTCTACCTCCCGCATCCGAGATCCTCAACAACCTCTGGACCGACGATCAGGAATCTTCCCTATTTAAAGCAGTTATTCGCTGGAAACCATCGGGTACGCGTTTCACTTTGCTACGTCGCGCGCGGTGTAATTACGAATCTCATTCTTAGTTATGTGGATCTAACAACGTTATAGGAATACATAAACACTTCCGCATGATCTCTATTTCGGAACATCTCCGCAATCATGGCTTCGACCCCGACGTCGAGACACACACGCGCATACCCTGCATATGGGACAAACTACGGCTTTTCTATAACATGGACGCCATAGACGAGCGCGACAACGCCTTCGACTACGTTAAGAGCGAGAACGAGGGCCAAGACGAGGAGCCCCCCGAGCAGAAATACAACTACTTCGACTTACCCGCCGACGAGTTCCACGACCTCATGTGGGCCCGCGCGGCGGCGGGTCCGGGCGAGGAGTCGGCCCCGTCGGACGCAGAGGCCGAAGTTCACCACGAGAAGCACCCGAGGAAGCGCAAGCGCGGCAGCACGAGAGGCGGCCATGATGCTGCGGCGGCCGACGCCGCGAGCGTCGCTGGTAGCACCACGACGAAGACGCGCAGGTCCAGCACCATCGACGACACCGATCGCGAGACTCCGCTCCCCAGTAGTCCTGCAGGGCGGCCGACCGCGAGAGGTGCCAGGAGTCAGAAGCGCGCTGCCGCAAAAGCCAAAGCGGAGAGTGTGGAGCCAGACGTCGAGGAAGAACCAGAGGAGGAAGACGAGGACGAGGCTGAAGACAATGAGAGCGAGGAAGAAGGGGACGAGGAGGAAAGCGAGAAAGAAGAAGCCGATGCTGCGCCGACTACGAGATCGAGTAGAGGAGGGGCAGTGGCCGCTTCCAGGGGCCGGGCAGCCCGTGGGCGGGGTCGAGGGAAGCCTGGACGAAAGAAGGGCTGAGGGAAAAGAAAAAAGCCATTTATTTGGCTGGATATGGTTTTCGCAGTAATAAGCGAGAGCACAAAGCGGGCTAGGGCTTTTAATGTGTTGAATCATAGAAGCGTTGGCGTAGCGTAGTGTGGCAATACGACCTACCGGAGAACCGCGAAAAAAAGAAAAGGCTGATTCAAAATGATGTGTCCTTTGTCAACAATACGGGCCAACCATGTGGTAAAAGGTCCGCGACTTCTAAGTTACAAAGTATCTGGCCCCGATGTTGTCTTGCCCAAGAAGCCAAGATGTGTGCCATGGCTGTTCAGCTCGGTCAGGTGTGCTATGAATCAAACAAGCTGAAAGCGAGTCCTACAGATCTGGAGGGAGGGAGGTTCCGATCGGGCGTCGCTGGATACTCGTCATTGGAAGTGATTGCGTTTCTCTTTCTGATGCCGGCATCTCCGGGTCTACCTGGCACGGGCCCTTTGTTCAACAAGTTTGCGTGCAGCCTTGGGTACCTACCAACAAGCATGTTATACTACGACCATTGTCCATCTTAGGTAGTATGCATACCTAATTGGGATCACCTACTTACCCTCTGGTCTAGGATGTGACCCTAGCTTCAATAATACTAATACCGAGAATTAAAAATGAAGTGTTCGTAAGCCCCTGAACTGTTACTGTTTGAGTGAAGGAATTGTATGACTGGATTAACGTTTATCATTAGAAATATCGATTGAGAGACCGATTGACCCATCAACCACTATACTATACTTGTAAAAACTTCATGCCATGCAATCATCCCATGAATCTCCCGTAGAAACCCGTAGACCTCTCACTCGCTCCTCTGTATCCGATTATCTCATATACTAGACCACTCGCACAAATTTCTCCCTCTGCTCCCAATTCAGTATCTAGGTCTGGCAGTTATATACCCAGGCTGCCAAACCCGGTCCAGCCTATTTCCATCCTTTCCATCTAGGGTTTGTGTTTCCCATGCCGTGATATCTATAGCCAAGCAGTGTGCTTAATAAACTTCATTGAAAAGACGTAATTCCCGCTCTCTGCTCCCATTTTTTCTCGCTTGTATGCGTGCTTCGTGATGTTACTCCTGAACCCCATAACGTATCGTGTGCCTGTCTAGGCTGTATTCTCGCCGAAGGTCAAAGTGATTACTGGTACCTAGCTTCCTTCCCACCGGCTACCGTAGTCCATGGCTTCATCATCACCGCTTCTCGCCCTCATCTAGACCTTCCTCGTTCTCGCGGAACACGCTCCGTCGTGGCTGGCTCCCTGCATTGTTCGCCCCTAACGTCGTGTTATTCTGCGGCACGCTGACATAGTCGGACACATCGTGAGATCCGTCTACGCCTGTGACGCTCGGCGGACTGACGGGCAGTGGAGGACTCGCTTCCAGAGGCGACTCGATGATGTGGTGCGATGATGTTTGTGGCGGCGCTGTTCCCAACGCTGTGATTTGGCTATCTGTTGATGCGTCACTAATCTGCCGTAGATGCGCTATTTCGCGGTCGCTAATACCGCTTAAGCCGCTGACGACTGGTTTTCGAGTTGCAGGGACACCGGTATTCGCAGGAGCGCTTGTGGGAATGTCGGTGGTTATAGCATTGGCGATGGAGTCAAAGCGGACTTCATTATTTCCTAGAGATGGGGAGTCGGGTCGTTCAGCGGTATAACTTGGGGGCTGAGAGCTGATGCTTGAGGAGTGCTCATGGGATGAACTGAGAGCGGTTTGGCTAGTCGGCGTAGATAAAGGATTGGGTGTATTGGGGGTTTGCGGGTTCGAGGCAAAAGGTGATTGCCTATGTATGTTAGAAGTAGGTGTCATGCCCATGGTAGCATGCGTGTCTCCTACTAATTCAGAAAGTTGGGGTGGTGAAGTATCTGTGAATATAGTCAGTAGGCTGAAAAGTATTTATTATGCTCGATGTTGCAACATACCCCAGAGCTCTACAAGATGCGTGTCAGGCATCTCGGGAACTACTGCCATTTCGGGCTGGCCCGTGAAACGCGCCGGCGTGACTCCTCGGCTCTCTAACTCATCACACTGTGTGCGAGTGTCGTCCGTGGTGATGGTTGGTGCCTTCCCATCGCTCTGACCACGCATCCAGGACAAGATCCTGGTGCCGTTGTCATCAGTTGAGGGCTCGCTAACAACATTCTTCTTCAAGTGTTTCCGCTTCCTATACAAGATAATACCGACCACAACTGCCGTAACAAATATAAGGCCGAGAACCACACCCAACACAGGTGCTACCCAAGAGGGAGTGCCTCCACCTCCTCCACCGCCTTCGTAGATACCCCTAGTGTCATTACCTGCACCCATAGTGCTATAAGGGTAATGGGTGATTAATTTGGATGTCGGGTATGGAGTTGCGAAAACCTTCCCAAGTTCGGGTGTCGCCCAGCCCGAGGGGCTCGGAGTAGTTACTGTTGCTCCGCCGGAAGCGTCGCCTCCTATCATAGCGTATATCATCTCAGGGACCCCGTAGTAATTCCAGCTGGTCGGATCATATGAGTCCATCCAGCGATTCGATGTGAGATTATACACTTGGAGCATTCCCGGGGGGTCACCATCGAGGCATGGGACAGTAGTACCTTTGTTTGCCTGGCGGCCCCCAATGACTATCATTTGATCTGGGTAGGGCATAACGCAGTGATGACCAGCTCGAGCATGTGAAGCTTGTCCAGAGTATACTTTCATCCACATGAATGATGGGAGCGAGAGGATCCATACATTATCGTTGAAATCTGCGGTGTCATCAAGGCCGTCATAGCCCCCGTAAAAGTAGATGTTGAAACTTGAGTAATCTTGGGCGGGAGCAACGACTGCACATCCCATCGCATACTGGGGAGGAGTACCTTCAGTCGGCTGTTGATACCATTTTTTGGTCGCAACATCATAGATGTCAATATTACTCATGAAGCCCGGACTGTCCTTTCTCTGCTTTCAAGTTAATTAAAATATCTTTATGACATTACTGGGCATGCTTACGCTCTGTGCCTCATTCGCTGATGTCAAATTCTCGCCAAGATAACTGGGGTATACGACGCCGCCTAATACCACTAGAATGCCCTGTTCGCCGATAGGAACCCATACTACGGAAGGATCGGCGCGGCTTGAGGTGTTCCCGAGAGTTTCATTCTTCCATGTCTCTTGTGTTTGGGTGCTCATGTCTAAGGTGATAAGGTAATCAGAGGTAATTGTCGGACTCTGCGTCTCGTTAAGAAAACCATCGTATATTGGACCTCCAGACTCCGAGCGGTAGCCCCCAAAATACCACGCTTTATTCTCGGATGGAGCGCTGGCTGCGCCTCCGTTGGTGACATACCGAGTTAAACCTTCAGGGAGCCGATTATAGCGGATTCCCACCTGGAATTGAGGCTTCTCGGCTCCATATGTCGACTCTACATATTCGACCATATCGTCGGCGTCCGGTGCCTCATCTACACTAGATAGCGATAGTAAACCACCGTACGTAAAAAATTCATGATCATTGCCGAGTAATGCTCCGCTATGATAGTTAGGAGCTAGATTGTTCGCGGAGTCACTATTGAGACCCTTTGATATATTGTAATGGGTAAGTATTTCTGAGAAATTCGAGCTTGCGTTGAAGGGGTGGCTAAAGTTGAGAGTGTATATTAAACTGAGAGGATTTTCTGAGTATAAGCAGTCAGAAGATGAAATTCTTCAGCAAGATATTTTGATATTTTATAATATGCCTTACCATCTATAAGTGGCTGACTGTAAGAGTCGTCAGTCAAGCCTCGAAGCCAGTATATTCGGCCGCCATCTAGATAGACTGTATCTCCAATTGTAGCAGCTACTCAAATGTTAATGGTGTCTGCGTGTCGATCTAGGATAGCATAATGCATATTGTGTAGAGCATCTTACCTCGAAATAGTTCCCATTGACACATAGTAGCATTTCTCTGATTATCTTGCCATCCCGAAGATTGGCCACGGGCAGATACGGCGAACCACCCAGCGGTGAATGCTAGACATGATATTCTAGACCAATACATCGTGTGTCTTGTCGCGGTATGCCTATTGCAAGAAGTACGATCAAGAGTTTAATTGGGGAGAGGATTGGAAATAAGAGTGAGGCTCATTTCGGGACAGGGATTGAATTTGCGGACTGGACATCTACCAGACCAACTCGAGGCAAAGCAGCGACAACAATGAACTACTTAGTACACTGTAGAACCGAGAATTAATGACGACTGTAGGTTTGATTTGCCGAGAGCCTTAAGGCCAAGGTATTTGTCTCGTGAAATGACGGTCGACAAAATAAAGATTAAGACGAATCTGGAAAATCGAAGAGAACCTTCCTTTGTGCAGGGCAGCCAACAAAGAAGGCTTGCAGGACAGCCACGGACGTAGAAACGTGATAGGATAAAGTCAAAACGTGATGGAACAAAAAGGTCTTTCAAAACCGCTTGGGTTTGTGGTAGCTCATTGGAATCTTGCTAGTCAAGTGATACTAAGCAGGTTCAATATCCGAGAAGTTCTGCCTATAGTGATTGGAGGGCTAATAGTTGCGCATCAATCTAAATAGATGGTCAAAAGAACAAAGAGTCTTGAGAGTTTGCCCCTCTCCTACAGATCGAGGCTCGAGGATAACTTTCCTTCATTCACACGGCTACTAGTGGCGGAGGGTGGGCGGATAGACTAGACCGGCTAGGTCAGCTCACTCGAGGACTCAGCCTTGTCTCTTGGTCGCTGATGCTACTGGTTTGATTCAATACCACACTTATGTGTCGGCAGGAATAAGCGTAAGTGGAACTATCAATATTAGTATAGTTACTTCTTCTTGCCCTAGACTGTGATGTAACACCGGTACACAACTGAGCCATGACAGTCACACATGGGAATACGGCAATTGTGTTAAGCCGAACAAAAAAAAATGCAAGAATTGGAGCTGAGAATATCGAGTACGAGCCCGGCAAAGAATCTGTACGTAAGAGTCAATAATATGTGTTGACGGTTCTAACGCTGGATAAGACGACCAGGGTAGCTTCCAATGGAATGTTGAACACATAAATTAAGAGACACACATGTAAGAATAATCCCTGCAAGATACAGAGTAGCTTCTTCTCGATTCGTGTGTAAGTAACGTGAGAATTTTCTTGTTGCATTGCTATTGGATGAAGTGATATTCCCTGTTACAAGGAAGCTTGATGGTGGGTAGGACCATATTGGCCATAGTGGTTTAGCCCGACGTGTGTGAGTTGTCGATACAACTCTAGAATCAGAATGAGGGGATATCTGGGACAACTCGCCCGCGTATATCTAGAGTTGATTAACCCGTATACCGTGGACCCAACTGCCTCCTAGCCATCTACCATCTCTATGGAGAGGATCTGCGTAGGTTTAGGTGTAGGTATCCGGTGTTCGTAGAGCTATACCGGTTACTATAAAACTCAAAAGATATGTCGCCAATTGAGAGAAGAAGAAAGATATTGCAAACCACGTCAGATGTAAGACCAGTAACGAGTCTTGAGGTCTTACTCGTATGACTGTACGAAAAAGAAAAAGAAAAAAAAAAAAAACGTTAAACTACCTAGGTAGTCTTACCAACTCTCTGGAACTAAAGCAACCCTGTATTAAGACAATATAAATAAAGTAGCGTGTAACCTTGGCGAGGATTCCGCTTTGGTGGTGTTTTTTAGAAGAATACAGTAGCTGAGGTGGAGAAAAATATTTTGGCAAGTCTAGACATTCGGACATTGTCCGATCCCCGACTTTGAATCTCCACTTGGCGCCTGATACATATCCTTAGGGCTGTTAGGTCCCTTAGGTAGTACCCGTTGTGGGTCTTATTATCTAATCTAGCCATCCAATCAGTAACTGACCGCAACTTCGGATGACAATTCTAAGCTTAGACTAAACTTATGTTACGAACTAACAACACGGGATCCATACCTTGTAGGGAAGCGAGGATATTGGAACGTAAGATCTAAAAACGGATAAACCTCGGGATAGCCTATTAGTAAGAAATGATCTTGGGATCCTAGTAATTTAAGATTAATAGTGATTTAAGATTAATAATGATTTAAAATTATTATATTAATAAGATTATAATAATTTTAATAAAAAAAAAAAAAAAATTATAAATTTATTTAAATTATTATATATTTAAATATTTATTTACGTTTTTTTAATTATTAATTTAAATTTTATATTTAATTTATATAAAAAAAAAAACTTTAAATTTTTTTAATAAATATTTTATAATTTTTTAATTATTTTAATTTATATAATTATTATTTATTTAAAATTAAAATTTTTAATTATTATATTTTAATAA